>BKZX01025257.1:0-37861 GCA_014362285.1 Fagus crenata | reverse complement strand
ACCTCATTCTAGCAACAATACTTCTCTGCCTGCTTCTGTGCAGTGCATTAATGAGCAACCTACAGCCATGCAGCTTTGGCATTATAGATTAGGACACTCTTCTTTTGATAGATTACAGTTCTTACATCAATATGTACAAAACTTGCCTACTATCAATAAAACTACTCCATTTTGTAATGTTTGTCCTCTTGCAAAACAGAAAAGAGTATCCTTTCCCAATGCTGGTCACATATGCAAAACCAATTTTGAACTCATACATTGTGACATCTGGGGACCTTATTTTGTACCCACTATAGCTGGTCATAAATACTTTCTTACCATTGTTGATGATCACTCTAGAAGTACTTGGGTATATCTTATGCATTCTAAGAGTGATACTAGGCCTTTGCTGATTTCTTTCTTTAACATGGTTGAAACTCAATTTCATACCAAGATCAAATCTGTTAGAAGTGATAAAGGATCAGAATTTGAGTTGTCTGATTTCTTTAGCATTAAAGGAGTCATTCATCAAACATCTTGCCGAGATACACCTCAGCAAAACTCAGTTGTGGAAAGAAAACATCAACATCTCTTAAATGTTGCTAGAGCAATTAGGTTTCAATCTCATCTCCCTTATAAATTCTGGGGGGAATGTGTTCTCACAGCTGCTTACATCATAAACAGGTTACCAAGTCCAATTCTTGATCATAAGACTCCTTTTGAACTCCTTATGCACAAATCTCCTACTTATTCTCATCTTAAGGTTTTTGGTTGTCTTGCCTATGCATCCACCCTTCCATCTCATAGAACCAAATTTGATGCAAGAGCTGTGGCTTGTGTTTTTGTAGGATATCCTTTTGGAACAAAGGGTTACAAATTGTTCAATCTTGATACTCAACAATTTTTTGTCTCTAGAGATGTTGTTTTTCATGAACACATATTTCCTTTTGTTACACCACATCTTATTACACATCCCCCATCTTCTGATTCTGATCCTAGTGATCCACTTCCATCATTCTCTTCTTGTACAGACCATGATGAGTCTATTTCTCCACATTTTCCACATTCACCATGTGATCATCTTGCTTCTGGCTCTACTCCTTCAGATTCCTTAGTCCAGATGCCTCATATTTCCTGTCAGTCACCTGCACAACCATATGACCCTTCTGTTTCACCTTCAGTACCTGAACCTGAACCTCCATTGCCATCTGATTCTTTTGTTTTAGATTTGCCCACTCCTTTACCTTCAGTACCTGACCCTCCATTGCCTCTAAGACATTCTTCTAGGCCTAAGCATACCCCTTCTTATCTGCAGGATTATCATTGCAGTCTGGTTTCTTCCATTCCAGCACCCCATTCCAGCACTATGTACCCAATTGCTCATACCATTTCTTACTCCCATTTATCCCCAGCTCATAAAGCCTATACACTAGCTATTTCCACCCTTGTTGAGCCTAAATTCTATCATGAAGCTGTCTCCTCTCCACAATGGTGTGAGGCCATGGATAAAAAGCTTGCTGCTCTTGAAGCTAATCAGACTTGGGTTGTAACTACCTTACCACTTGGTAAACATCCCATTGGTTGTAAATGGGTCTATAAACTCAAGTTCAAATCTGATGGGAGTCTTGAGAGGCATAAAGCTCGATTGGTAGCAAAGGGGTATAATCAAATGGAAGGCATTGACTATGCAGAAACCTTCTCACCTGTGGCCAAATTGGTTACTGTTAGGTGTTTCATTGCTCTTGCAGCTGCTCAAGGCTGGTCTCTTACTCAGCTTGATGTAAACAATGCTTTCTTGCATAGTGACTTAGCTGAAGAGGTTTACATGACTCTTCCTCCTGGGTTCAAGAGCAAAGGGGGGACTTCTACCAATTCCAATTTGGTATGCAAGTTAACCAAGTCACTATATGGGTTAAAGCAGGCATCTCGACAGTGGTTCTCTAAATTCTCATCTACTCTCATTGCTGATGGCTTTACACAATCTAAATGTGACTATTCTCTCTTCATTAAGAGTCAAGGATCTATCTTCATTGGGGTCCTAGTGTATGTTGATGATATTTTGATAACAATCAATGATGCTGAATCAGTAAAGGCTCTCACTGAGTTCTTGGATCAGAAATTCAAGTTAAAAGACCTTGGACCAGCCAAATACTTCCTTGGTCTTGAACTTGCAAGGTCTAAGAAAGGAATTTCTCTTTGTCAACGCAAGTATGCTCTTGACATATTGGAAGATTCAGATTTTCTTGCAGCAAAACCAGTTAAATTTCCCATGGAGCAACATCTTAAACTGAGTAAGGATTAAGGAACTTTATTGACAGATCCAAGTGTCTATAGAAGGCTCATTGGAAGGCTGCTATATCTCGCTCTTACAAGACCAGACATCTCTTACTCAGTGAGCTGTTTGAGTCAATTTATGGCAGAACCTCGACTCCCTCACCTTCAAGCAGCTCATAGAGTGCTTCAGTATTTGAAGAATTCCCCAGGCCAAGGACTGTTCTTCTCTTCTGATACAACCTTGCAGTTAAAAGGTTTTTGTGACTCAGATTGGGCAGGTTGTCCCGATACACGAAGGTCAATTTCTTGTTTCTGCATCTACTTAGGGGATTCTTTAATATCGTGGAGATCAAAGAAGCAAACCATAGTCTCTCGTTCTTCTGCAGAAGCAGAATATAGAGCCATGGCAGTAGCTACTTGTGAAATAACTTGGCTCCTAGCTTTGCTTCAAGACTTCTGCATTCCACATCCAAAGGCTTCAGTTCTTTACTGTGACAACCAAGCTGCACTCCATATTGCAGCAAATCCAGTGTTCCATGAAAGGACAAAGCACATTGAAGTGGATTGTCATTTCATTCGTGACAAAATTCAAGCAGGAGTTCTCAAAACACTACATGTTTCATCATCTCATCAACTTGCAGACATTTTTACAAAACCTCTTGGATTTGTACAATTCTCCTTTCTTCTTACCAAGATGGGAGTTATTGATATACACTCTCCAACTTGAGGGGGCGTATTAAAGTTGGTATCGAAGAAGCTGAAGATGTTGAAGTCCAGCTCCAGTTCTGATTCAAGCTTCTGTCCTACTGATCAAAGAAGAAGACCTGCACAAAACTCACCGTTTCATTTAATTGGAACATGCCTCAAAACACACCGTTTTGAGTAAGATTCAGGACTGCCTACCAGACGCACCGTTTCACTTATCTTCTTTATTCTCAATCCTTTGCATACGTGTACTGTTACAATTGGAGCCTTTGCTAGTGGTTTTCAGTTATTTACAGCAGGATCAGTTAGAATTAGTTGGAATCTTGTTAGAGCTTAAGATAGATTATTATCTTGTATAAATGCTTAATTCCCTGTACATTTCAGTTCAGTTCAGTGAATGAAAAGAATTATTTTCTTCAACAACTTTCTTGCCTTTCTTGATTCTTCTTCACTGCTCAGTTTTATTAGTGCAAGTTAATAAAGGGAGAGAGAGAGAGAGAGAGAGTCAATTTCAGTATCTTCTCTTGATAGTAAGGTAATTGCCAAAAACAACATATATCAATTTGAAATAATTATTTGTAGCAATATATGTAAAGATATATGAGGGCTTAGCTAGAAGAATGAAAAAGATGTTACCTGGAGCGGCATAACCAATTGATCCCTTTATCCCAATTGTACTGATTTGCTTTCTAGAAGAATCATCAGTGGTTGAGAGGAGTCTCGCTAAACCAAAATCACTTACATGAGCAACCATGTCCTTGTCAAGAAGAACATTGCTTGGCTTTATATCACAATGAATTATTGGTTGCATAGAATGGTTGTGAAGATAATTTATTGCAGAAGCCACATCAATTGCCACATTTAGTCTTTGAAGAAGGCTAAAGTTCCTTGATTGGTTTTCGTTGTCTATCCCCGGATGCAGCCAAATATCCAAGCTCCCATTTGTCATAAATTCAAAGACTAGAGCTTTGAACTTATTCCCATTGTAATCGATGCTGGCGCAACATGTTAATATCTTAACAAGATTCCTGTGTCGGATGTTTCTTAAGACATTACATTCGGCCATGAAGCTCTTGGAAGCACCCTTGTGTTGAAGGTTAAGGACCTTTACAGCAATTGATTTTTCTTCCGGATGAAGAATTCCTCTTTATACAGAGCCAAAACTGCCAGATCCAATTAAATCACTTGGAGAAAATCTACTAGTTGCCTGGTAGAGTTCTTTGTATGAAACATTTGGAAGGAGGTCTATTGTTGAAACCATAGAAGATGATTTCCTTTCTGATTTTTTCTTCCAATAAAGAACAAGAAAGGATGTAAACACAAAGAAAAATAGAACTATGGAAATAATTACAATTACTAGCTTGAAGCCAATGGAGTTTCTTGGTTTCATGACTTTTACATGGCATTTCGGCAACTGCAATTTTGGTATACCACCACAAAGTTTAGTATTTCCAATCAATGATATCGCACTTGTGTTTATGAAAACCCCTTCAGTTGGTACCTCACCCTCAAAATTATTGAACGAAAGATTCAAATTTTCTAAAAAAGGAAGCTTCTCTAAACCCTTTGGAATGGATCCAGACAGGTTATTTTGTGAAACATCTAGACGTCGAAGACCTTTCAAAGAAGCCATAGATGATGGTATGGCTCCTTCAAAGGAATTCCCTTGTAGGTAAAGATGTTCCAAGATCAAACAATCTCCTATAGATGTAGGAATTTCACCAGACAAATTATTGTTGGAGACATCCAGTTCGTTGATATTTTTCAGAATAGCTACTTCGAATGGTAGTTTGCCAATGAACCAGTTGTGCGATAAATTGAGGAGTACTAGTTGAAGGGAAGAAGGACCAATAAGCTGCTGGGGTATGGATCCATTAAGGTTATTTTGTGAAATGTCCAAAAACTGCAACTTTTGACAGTTTACAATACTTGGAGGTATGGTTCCTTCAAATTTGTTTTCATCTAAATCGAGTTGGAACAATTGAGTAAGGTTGCCTATGGAGGTTGGTATTTCTCCAAACAATCTGTTTCCACTTAAACCCAATACTTGGATCTTTTCAAACCTCCCGAAACTAGTGGGAATAACACCTGTGAAGTGATTATAATGCATGCCCAAGACAATCAAGTTGGCAAGACTCTCTAATGATGCAGGAATAGTTCCAGATATATCATTGATTCCTAAAAACAATGCAGTGAGTTGGTTTGACAAGTTGGCTATAGAATTGGGCAGAACACCTCCAAATCGGTTTGAATTTAAATCCACCATGTCCAGTTCGGTACAGTTTGTCAAAGATGTTAAAAAATCCAAGCCCCTTCCTAGTTTATTGTCACTTAAATCCAGCCAACTAAGATCCGGCAGATTTCCCAAATTAATTGGAACTGGTCCAAAAAAGTTGTTCTCACTTAGTTCAAGTGAATAAAGCTGAGATGCATTACAGAATGAAATAGGGATTTGTCCAAAGAATTCATTTCCACCGAACAAAAAATGTTGGAGATTAGGAAGAGTGAAGCCTATGCTGGCTGGAAGTGTGCCATTAAGCTTATTTTCTACTACTGAAATCATTTGAAGAGATGACATATTGTAAAGCAATGAAGGCATCATACCTGACAATTTATTGGTACCAATTAAGAAAACTAATAAGCTTTTTAAATCACCTATGGATTCTGGAATATTACCCACCAAATTATTGTCCGATACAGTGAAATACATGAGCGAAGAAAGATTTCCTAGAGAAGGTGGGATACCTCCTGACAAATTGTTAATGGAAAGCTGAAGTACTTTGAGTTTCACTAAAGAGCCTAACTCCCCTGGAATTTTCCCTTTAAGCTTATTCACATAAAGATTTATGGACCTGAGATTGGAGCAGTTGGACAAGGTGGATGGTATTTCTCCATCCAACGTGTTATTGTTAAGATCAAGTACTTGCAGTTGGAACAAATTACCAACTTCATGTGGGATTTCGCCAGAGAAGCTGTTGTTTTGGAGGACCAAGAACCTAAGGAAGCTGAGGTTTCCAATGTAAGGTGATATGGATCCACGTAATTTGTAGCCCTCCAAGGCCAAGGCTGTGACTCTTTGGTGCCTGCGACCACATTCGATTCCATGCCAGTTGCAGAAGTGTGTAGTGTCATTCCATGAGCTCAATATGTTGTATGGATCATGAGGTACGGATTCTTTGAATTTGAGCAAAGCCAAACGATCAGTCTCGTTTGTTGGAGCAGTGGCAGTAGTCATTGTGGGTTGAAAGCAGAGGAGAGTTGCGGAAAAGAGAAGAATCATAGAACAAAATGCGCAAAAATTGGTTGTCATTTGGTTTGGAGAAGCAGGAATTAAGTTGGTGACATATTTTGGTTGGAATTGATTAACTCCTCGGAGTTGCATCATATGTACATTTTATAGTGGTAGATGACTACACAATACACATCAACCATGATACATTTGCCATGTAAAGACTAAAGACTACATGGTAGTGAATGTATGAAAAGAAGAATATGAGGAGACCTTAAGTCGGTCTAAGTCTTCCAATGCGGTTTGGTACTAATAACAGGAAGAATCTTATTATTTCCACATTGGTGTTCCAGATTTTCCAATAGGAATGGTAGTCTTTCCTTAGTGATGTTTAATAGTATCACATGGGTGATGTGATGGGATGGGATGGGATGGGATGTTTGGACGATATATCTTCAACATTGTCATTGTGCCTAGAAGGAATTGGTAGTGGATTCTGACGAGGCTCCACAGTCAATGTTTGGACCATTGTGACTTTAATTCTACCGTGTTTGATGTAAAGTATTGGAGACAAAAACAAAGAGACAAGAAGAAAGAAAGTATTGGAGACAAACACAAAGAGACATCAAAAAAAAAAAAAAAAAAAGAAGAAAGAAAAAGTTGGCCAGCTTGATAGCATCCCATGTGTTGGCCAGCTTGTTGATAGCATCCCATGTGAAGTTGGCCAGCTTGTTAGAAATTTTTTTCTATAAGAGAAATCCGTATGCATGTATGTGATAGATGAAGAAAGAAGAGAGAGTTAAGTGCAGAGGGAAAAGAGCAAGAAGAGAGAGTCTTTTGCATATATTAGTGAGAGCAATGTAGTTCTCCTAGTGCACAGATCAAAACAAAGTGAGAGAGCAAAATTCTCAGTGTATTTTTCAGAGTGAGAGAGATACACAGTGAGTGATACACAGTATGTGCATGTGATATCTGCTGATCCACAATTAATTGTAAACCATTTCAGTGACTAGTGAAAGTGGGTGCACTCTATGGACGTAGGCAATTTTGCCGAACCACATAAATCTTTGTGTTGTGTGATTGTGCTTATTCTCTTACACTTATTATAATAATTATGCAAATTATTATCTTCTTGTATATTGTATCATAAAAATCCTACAGAAATTAATGGCGTCTAATTTCCTAACAATTGGTATTAGAGCGTATTGGTTGATACAACAAGAAGGATGTCTACCGATGCCGCCGCCACTCCTAAGGTTACTACTTCGCCCAGTGCCACACTTGAGGGTACTTCTTCGAGTGATAGCTCAAAGAAGTGGAACCCAAATTATGGATCCGAAAGCTCCATGAAAATTGAATAAAGTCATTTGATGAGAAGATCAATTTTGGTTTATGGCAAAGGCGGATGCGTGGCGTTCTTGTCCAACAAAGGTTACAAATTGCCTTGTTGGGAATAGAGAAGAAACCGGAGAACATGACCGATGCTAAGTGGATGGATATTGATGAACGGGCAATCTCCTCCATTGAGGCCTATATCACAAATGATGTATTAAATCATGTGGTATCCTGCACCACAGCCAAAGACATGTGGGACAAGCTATAAGATATGTACTTGGGGAAATCCTTATCAAATAAGCTCTTTCTCAAGAAGATGCTCTTTAAGCTCGAGATGAAGGAAGGCGAAGACGTGATGAAGCACATCAACATTTTCAACGCTTTGATCAACGACTTGAACCGAATAGATGTTCAAATCAGTGAAAAAGATCGAGCTTTGTTGTTACTTGCATCATTGCCAAATACCTATGAGCATTTCGTCACCACACTCATGTTTGGAAAGTCAACCCTCAAGTTCAATGAGGTTGTACAAGACATCATCTCTCATGTGACCATGAAGAAGTTAGATAATAATTCTACTACGGGATCTGCTTTGAACGTGAAAAGTAGAGGTAGAAGTTCAAACAAAGGCAATGGTCGTGGCAAGTCCATATCAAGGACTGGCAGGTCAAAGTCGAGGAATCCAAGAAATCCCAACAATTTCCAAAACCAGAACAACTTAAAAATTGTTGAGTGTTGGAATTGTGGCAAGATAGGTCATTAAAAATATCAGTACAAGGCTCTGAAGAAAGATCCAGAAAATAAGGCTGAAGCAAATGTTACTTCTACTTCGGGAGTAGATGACGCACTAATAGGCTCTTTGGAGAGCAAGGCGGAGTCTTGGGTGTTAGACTCAGGAGCATCGGTCCACACTACCTCAAGTAGTGAACTCTTTACAAGTTATACACCGGGCAATCTAGGAAAGGTGTATCTTGGTGATAACCAACCTTGTGACGTGGTCGGAAAGGGTGAAGTGCAGATCAAGCTGAATGGATCTGTATGGAAGCTAAGGGATGTGAGACACATTCCAGCCTTGAGAAAAAAATTTGATCTCAGTGGGACAGTTGGATGACAAAGGTTATGAAATAACTTTCAAAAACAAAAAATGGAAGGTTTCTAGAGGAGCAGTGATTATTGCACATGGAAAGAAGACCGGCTCTCTCTACATGACAACCAATGCTTGCAGGTCAATTGCAGTTGCAACAAGCAAAGAGAATCCTAATCTATGGCACCAGAGACTGTGTCATATGAGTGAAAAAGGACTCAAGATTATTGTGAGAACCACGACCTTTAACCCAATGTAAAGGCCTAAACATGATTCTCAAAATGAAGACTTTCACTGTTTTCCATTCTAATGTTTAGGGGAATTTACAATGGAGTCACCACCTAACTTTTATAACAAAAAGCTAAGAAAAAAAGTGTTATCTTTTATTGATTGAATAAATAATACAATTGTTTGGAAAAGAAACAAATTACAATATTTTGCCCTAGATACAATCTAAGAAAACAAAATACAAGGCTTTGGTCCTAAATACAATCTAAAAAAAAAGAAAGTAAATAGGATACATAAACTAATCTAAACATCCCCTAAGATTAGGATTCGGGGGCTAGGGGATTGGATGGGAAGGTGTTAGGCACCCATCCAACCTGACCTAGGTCAGTCTCTAAGGATCCATTAATCTAAGTTCACAACCTCAAACAAATCATACTCGCATTTGATTCATAGCATCACAACAGTACATGCAATACAAAAAATTAAACAGTGATTAATCATCAAGCATTTAAAATCATTTAAGCATGCATCTCACATGAAAAAAATAATTTAAAGTTGCTGTAATTTTAATACAACATGTTAGAAAAATCAGATTTGCATCATTCACAAAACAGAAACCGAAAACAGTGCAATATAGCAATTGTGCATTAAAAATTAATCAAACAATTGAAGTTAAAACCTAATCATGCATTCTACACAATTAAAGTTGTTGTATTAAATTAAAAAAGAGAAGATTATACCTTTTGGGATGCAACCTTTTGAATGAGTGTCCCGAATTGAATTTGATTGATGGGATGCGGCCTCTTGATTAAGAATACCACCGGTCCTGAAAATTGATTCTTAAGAAAAAACATTAAATTTGGTTGAAAGAGATTAAAAATGGAATTGAAAGGTTGGAAATAGAGATTACAAAAATGGCTTCTGTAATCTCTGGACTTGAATATAAGAACACACTTGTGTTCTTATTCTCAAGTCTAACCCTTTGCAAAAATTCTCTTGAATTTTGCTTAGAATTTCTCTGACTAATTTTTCCAACCCCTCTTTTAAAATGAGCATCATTTTCTATTTATATGGCAGCCCAAAAATGAACCTACCCACGTTTTGGACCTCATGGGAGTGCGTTAGGGTTTTGGAAATTGGATATACTTCATGAAAATCCCAAAATTCTAGCTGATTTTTAGGCTCTAATTATGGGCTTGTTTTGACCCTCTAAACATTCGAATTTGGAGATGGTCATTAGAGACATATTTGTAGCCCATCATGTCAGATTTCCATCCCAATTTGAATCAACTAAATCGGATAATTGAGTCAAAAGTTATGGTCGAAATACTGACCAGTATACGGGCTGGAATCCAAATTTGAATTGGGCTTTGGATAATTACAGGTTTTTTCACCTTTGGTCAACTTCTAGTAGATTTAGAAGTCCTTATTTGGCTGAATTTGAGATTTATTAATTCTAATCAATTTATTAATAATTAATATGATAATTATTGGTCAAAATAATTAACCCATTAGTTAAAAATAAATCAATTTAAGAATTATCCTTTTATGAAAATCTTGTGCATGAATACTTACCATTTTAAGGTGTTCTAAACCAATAGGAATTATTTATTAATTGATTTTAATTTAATCCTTTAGAGGACCAATCAAATTAATTAATAAGTAATCCTATACATGTGAGCTTATGGTAAATATCATTTCAACCAATCAAATTTATTTCCTAAATAAAAACTTGGTTTTTTATCCAATTTCCAATCAGAAAAATGCACTCTCATTCTTAATTCAATTTTGATCACTTAAAATATGATTTTAAATTTATGGACCAACTTTGAATTTTCAAGCTTGTGAAATTACCATTTTACCCTTTATGCAATAAAATGTAATAAAGTAAAATTAATGGTTGCAAAATGGATTGTCAACAATTATGCACTCAAATGGTAAGCTACCAGGACTACAATCAATTAATATTGACTTATGTGAATATTGTATTTTTGGCAAGCAGAAAAGAGTTGGCTTCAAAATAGGTGGCAGAACTCCGAAGCAAGAGAAGCTTGAGTTAGTTCACACAGATGTGTGGGGGCCAGCTACAGTCTCGTCCATTAGTGGAAAGTCATACTTTGTGACTTTCATTGATGACCATTCCAAAAAGGTATGGGTCTACTTCTTGAGACAAAAATCAGAAGTGTACGAGGTGTTCAAGAAATGGAAGGCCATGGTGGAGAACGAGATAGGCTTAAAAGTCAAGAAGTTAAGATCCGACAATGGCAAAGAGTATGAAGACGGGGGGTTCAAAAAGTTCTGTTACGAAAATGGCATCAGGCTAGAGAAAACTTTACTAGGGACACCACAACAGAATGGCGTGGCAGAATGTATGAACCGAACATTGACTGAGAGAGCCAGAAGCATTCGTATACAAGCAGGCTTACCAAAGCAGTTCTAGGCAGAAGCAGTCAATACAGCAGCCTACTTAATCAACCGAGGACCATTAGTACCGTTGGAACACAAAATACTAGAGGAGGTATGGAGCGGTAAAGAGGTAAAACTTTCTCATTTGAAAGTTTTCGATTGTGTCTCATATGTGCATATTAGTGATCATGCTAGAAGTAAACTTGATCCTAAATCTGTAAAATGCACTTTCATTGGATATGGTGATGATGATTTTGGTTATAGATTTTGGGATGATCAAAACAAAAAGGTTACTAGAAGTCGAGATGTTATATTCAATGAAAATGTGATGTACAAGGACAGAGACACACAATCTCCAAGTAATTCAGCACAAAGTGATCGTGTGTATGTTAAGTTGGATGACAATTCAGAAAGTAGTGTGACACAACAGGCAGTTGAGAGTTCCTAGTCAGAGGGACTTACACCACAAGACAACACACAACAAATTGACAGACCACAACCTCCAGCTTATACTCCTATACTGAGGAGGTCTTCCCGACCTCATGTACCAAATAAGAGATATTTGAACTACTTGTTGCTCACTGATGAAGGTGAACCTGAATGCTATGATGAGGCATGTCAGGTGGAGGATGCTAGCAAGTGGGAGCTTGCAATGAAGGACGAGATGAAATCCCTCATCTCTAACAACACATGGGAGCTAGCTGAGTTACCTGTGGGGAAAAAGGCTCTACACAACAAATGGGTGTATCGAGTCAAGGGACATAAGGCGAGATTGGTGGTCAAAGGCTTTCAACAAAAAGAAGGAATTGACTACACTGACATCTTTTCACCGATTGTGAAGCTGACTACCATTCGATCAGTTCTAAGCATTGTTGCAGCAAAAGGTTTGCACCTTGAGCAGTTAGATGTGAAAACTGCCTTCCTTCATGGTGACCTAGAGGAGGAGATATACATGCAACAATCGGATGGTTTCTCAATGAAGGGAAAAAAGAATCTTGTGTGTAAGTTGAAAAAGAGCTTGTATGGTTTGAAACAGGCTCCAAGGCAATGGTACAAGAAGTTTGATGGTTCTATGCAGCAAAAATGGCTACTACAAGTGCAATGCTAACCATTACTGCTACTTCAAAAGGTTTGAGTCCAGTTATATTATTTTGCTACTTTATGTTGATGAAATGTTAGTGGCTAGTTCAGATATGGACGAAATCAAGAAATTGAAGAAGCAATTGTCAAGTAAATTTGACATGAAAGATTTGGTTGCAGCGAAGCAGATTCTTGGGATGAGGATTCATAAAGACAAGCAGAGAGGTATTTTGCAGTTGTCTCAAGATGAGTAAATTGGTCGAATTCTGAAGAGGTTCAACATGAGTGATGCTAAGGCAGTTAGCACACCTCTGGCTAGTCATTTTCGACTATCCAAGGACCAGTCTCTCAAGACAGAGGAAGAAGAAGGTTTCATGGCTAAGGTTCCATATGCCTCAACCATTGGAAGTCTAATGCATGCCATGGTTTGCACAAGACCAAATATTGCTCATGTAGTGGGAGCTGTGAGCAAATTTATGACAAATCCTATAAAGTAGCATTGGGAAGCAATCAAGTGGATACTAAGGTATTTACGTGGTACGACTGACAAATGTTTATGCTTCAAAAAAGGCGAGTTGAGACTACAAGGATTTGCAGATGCAGACTTTGCTGGAGAGGTAGATCATAGGAGAAGTACTACCGGTTACGTCTTCACATTAGGCACTACTGCAGTTAGTTGGGTTTCACAGATACAAAAGATTGTTGCTTTATCCACTACAGAGGCAAAATACATGGCTATGACAGAAGCAAGCAAAGAGATGATTTGGTTACAAGGTTTGTTAGCAGAATTGGGTTTCAGACAGGCGAAGAATGTTTTGCATAGTGATAGTCAGAGTGCTATTCATCTGGCTAAGAATTCAGCATTTCATTCAAGAACCAAGCATATTGGACTTCGTTATCACTTTGTCAGATCACTTCTTGATGATGGGGTGTTAACACTTGAAAAGATCCAAGGCAGCAAGAATCCAGCCGACATGTTAACCAAAGCAGTAACGATAGAGAAACTGGAGCTGTGCTCAGCTTCAGTGGGTCTTCTAGCCTGAGAAAACAGATATGAGCGCACCACTTTGCACCATTAACAAAGGAAGTTGGTTTCACATTTGCATTAGTCTCCAAGTGGGAGATTGTAAAGTATTGGAGACAAAAACAAAGAGACAAGAAGAAGGAAAAATTTGGCCAACTTGATAGCATCCCATGTGTTGGCTAGCTTGTTGATAGCATCCCATGTGTTGACCAGCTTGTTGATAGCATCCCATCTAAAGTTGGCCAACTTGTTAGAAATTTTTTTCTATAAGAGAAATCCGTATGCATGTATGTGATGGATGTAGAAAGAAGATAGAGTTAAGTGCAAAGAGGAAAGAGCAAGAAGAGAGAGTCTTCTGCATATATTAGTGAGAGCAGTGTAGTTCTCCTAGTGCACAGATCAAAACAAAGTGAGATAGCAAAAATTCTTAGTGTATTTTTCAGAGTGAGAGAGATACATAATGAGTAATACACAGTGTGTGCATGTGGTATCTGTGGATCCACAATTAACTGTAAACCATTTCAGTGACTAGTGAAAGTGGGTGCGCTCTATAAACGTAGGCAATTTTGCCAAACCACGTAAATCTTTGTGTTGTGTGATTGTGCTTATTCTCTTACACTTATTATAATAATGTGCAAATTATTATCTTCTTGTATATTGTATCATAAAGATCCTGCAAAAATTAGTGGCGTCTAATTTCCTAACATTTGACACTTCGCAAGATACTAAGAGATTTGGGTTTAATCCTAGGCTCGATTTTCTCACCAAAATACAGGTCTTGTTGTGGGAACGGTGAAGACAATTATGAAATGGTCACTTTTGCAAGATATTCATGTCTGGGATAATGATAGGAAAAGAACAAAAATAAGCGCAGGTAAATCCGTTGTCTTACCCCACTAAAAAACAAAACCTGAGTATTTGTATATGGCAAATTTGAAAATAATTTTAAAAAAATGTGTGTTTGCAATTATACAGATAAATCCACTATTTGCAAAGGTTGTGAGGTTTCAAGTGAAAAGGTACAATGAAATGACACTAGTAAGATTTTAGACCTAGCACAACCCACTCTTATATCAGAAGTATGATTCGTTTTTTGGCTAGTGATTAGAACACAATCAATTATAAGAATAATATCATTTTATTTTACATAGCTCTTGATGCCATGGGTAGATGCACATGACGCAAGCAATTCTTCCTCTCTTAGCTCCTCCTTTTAAGACTGGGTGAACTACAGTTTTATCTAACGTTAGGAGTGGAGAGAGTATCTAACCTTATATTTATAGCAAACATCAAATTATAGATCAAGCTTAAAACCATATACTCTACCTCAACATCATATTGGAGCACAAGTCCAATAAAATGAATGTGTACTAATAACCAATACTGAATATCACCACAACATACTAATGAACTCTGATCCCAAAGATATTAAGTGAATCACATGCAACCTGTTTTAAGAAAACAAAAATCTAATAAATGAAAGTCCAATTCTAACATACAGATGACATTGTTTGTATATGTCTTGTTGAAATTTTTCATTATTTGCTTTTTTGTATAATAAGTAAATAACTGAAATGTGGATAAGCTAATTGATCATTCTTGTGTCCTAATGCATTGGCAGCAGTGGTAGGTTGCAACAATAGTAAGTTAATTATAAAAGAGAAGAATTACATGAAGGTATCAAGACAAAAATGCATATACATTGGGATAACGATTGTGCGCATTTTCTTTTGTCAATTTATTCTTCAACTTCCTTGGAATGTTCAAGCAGTCAGCAAACCATCCACACATACAAGCATTTGATGAAATCTTGATTCCAAAACTGTCATCTCTTCAAGGATGTCAAACTTTAATTCAAATTTTAGTCATTGATCAAAACAAATCCAGGTTTTGTCAGTAAAGCTTTCTGCAAAAGTTCGAAATTCCCATATTTTTTACAATATTTTTATTGGGTCGGAAAACCATAGACCATCTCAACAAAAAATTCACAACTCTAATTTATATATCGAAAATGCAAATCAATATTATTTCAATTTAATTTGTTGTTTTCCCATTTGGTAAAAGATAATTCCAATTGTTTTCTCATTTATCCAATGCAATTTCCATTTAATTCCTCTATAAACGATTACAAACTATATTGCCAGAACACAGCCAAACAACCTAGACCACTAGGGCCCCCAAACAAAACAAAAGCCCCATGATCCGAAACCGATCAAGAGCTGATGAACTTGGTGATAGCCTTGGTTCCCTCAGAGACAGCGTGCTTGTAGAATCCCCATTGCCTTGCTGGAAATCCCAAGCATCTAGCCTTAGACTAGACTTAGTAGCTACTACCAATACAATATACATATAATGTTACGGTGCTACTTAAAGTCAATCTACATGTTAGATTGTATTAGGATTGCTATGTTAGGAATTAATATTTGATTAGGATTTATCATTGTTAGGAGTTAGAAGTTAAGTAGGACTTGTTATTAGGAGTTGATGTGTTTGATTAGGATTGTAATTGCTTGGCTATTTAAAGCCCGCCTCTAATGAGAATAAAATCGATCAGAATATTTATCAAAGATATCAAGCGTTAGCTTGTTTAGGAGGTCTGGACTCCCTCGAAGTAGTCCATTATCAAATTAGGAGGTTTTGGTTCCCTCGAAGCAACCAACAAAAATTAGGTTCGTAACAAATGGTATCAGAGCAGGTTATGGAGGCCTTTCGCATGGAGCCATTAGAAACTAAAGTTAAAAGTCTAGCTTCAGAACAACAAATGTTCAAGGAGATGCAAGAGATGCTTGTTGTAATGCTTGCCCGCATTGATCAATATCTTGGTAATCCTATGCGCCTAGATCAAACTATTAGTAATCAAAGTTGTGATCCTACCAAAAGCTCACACAATCAAGGTGAGATGGAGAGATCCAACAAACAAAATAAATGTGGACTAACGAATTCAAGGTATGTTATCAATCCAAAGGAAGCAAAACTTGATATTTCGAGTTTCAATGGCAATGGAGGGTCACATAATACAAGAAAGGATTGCAGGTCACAAAAAAATAAAAAGGTTCAAGCCTCTATGTCTCTGTGTTGTGCACCTATGAAGATTGAAGATTACAGGAAAGGAGAGCCAACCAAATCCAAAAGGTTGATAATTAAGAAACAAAAGAGAAGTAGTTTGTGGCGAAAGAAGAAGAAGAAGAATCCATTGAGGGCAATGGATGATTTTAGGGGGAGGGAATGTTACGGTGCTACTTAAAGTCAATCTACATGTTAGATTGTATTAGGATTGCTATGTTAGGAATTAATATTTGATTAGGATTTATCATTGTTAGGAGTTAGAAGTTAAGTAGGACTTGTTATTAGGAGTTGATGTGTTTGATTAGGATTGTAATTGCTTGGCTATTTAAAGCCCACCTCTAATGAGAATAAAATCGATCAGAATATTTATCAAAGATATCAAGCGTTAGCTTGTTTAGGAGGTCTGGACTCCCTCGAAGTAATCCATTATCAAATTAGGAGGTTTTGGTTCCCTCGAAGCAACCAACAAAAATTAGGTTCGTAACATATATACATACACACTTGTTCCAAAATCCATCCAAATCCAAACAAAAAAAGCACCTCCAAATTTACCAAACTTGTCTCAACTATTTCAGTGACCAACCTGCAGTATGAAAAGCGAGAGAGAGGTAGAGGGAGAAGAGAGACTCAAAGGGAGAAGGGAGGTTCTAATTTAATGTTAGGGTTTATTTTGGTTTAATTGTGTTTTTTGAATCAAAATAGGGTGGGTGGGTTTTTAATCGGGTATGCCATTTCAAATCCTACTTGTAAATGAAAAAAAAAAAAATGCCACCTCAATTAAAAATTGACTACGTCATCAATCTGTTAGCCACGTATACACAAAGTTAACGAAGATTAATGGAAGGACCAATAGTGCACGATATTGAAACGTTAGAGACTATTTCTGTCCGTTTTAAACGTTATGAATCAAATGTGCAACTTTAGTAAACGTTGAGGACCAATAGTGTATTTAACCCCAAAAATATATATGCTTCAAGGATGTGGTTATGATGACAAATCCAACTCTAGCTTAGAATGTCATTTACCTGTCTTTTCATATGAATGGGATTCATCACATCCCTGCCTAAGTTTGATAACCTTCAAGAACATTTGGTGCATGCACCCCATTATATTGGATTTTACACTATGTTTGGTTGCACCTAAGGAGAGGGAAGGGAAAGAACAAGGAAAAGGAAAACAAAATATTTTCCCTTTGATTATTGTTACTTTATGTCCATACTTCATGACAGACCAACCTCTAACTTAGATATATTATGATAATATTTATATGTTGCATTTTCTTACGCATGCAATACTCATAAGTTTTTTACTTATTATATGCAGGCGGAATTCAATATAGGGCGGGCACTTTTTTAACTCAAACTTTAATAGACATAATATAAAAAATGCCAAAAGTCAATATGCATTGTTTATATAAACAAAAATTATCAAACAATAAGCTCATTATAGCTTTTTACAATTGATTTCGACGTGTTTTTATATTTTGAAACCGTTGCATGATAACTTTATTATCAATGCTATGACAATTGTTTTTTTCGATGTATACAATCAAGCTGTCATTCATCCACTAATCACTCATTCGACTATGCAATCAATTCTTCACAATTTTCATATATTGTAGCGAAAGGATTATGAGGACATAAGCCGGAGTAGATAGTTTTTTTTTTTTTTTTTTAATACTTCAATAGTTGGGGAAGAGGGGATTTGAACCTTGGCAATAAATAGATGAAGATATAAATATGTGGTGCTAGATCTTGAATAAATATCATCTATCTCACTTTTTTGTGTCTATTTTATGCTTCACAAACTGTAACAATATACCAATTAGTGTCAAGAATGTGTTTGATTTTTTTTCCATTTTAAATCTTAGTTATTTTATAAAATAAAATAAAAAAATACATATGACGAATTATAATTGATGGAGTATAAAGTGGAATACAAAAAGTTAGATAGTGGATTTGTATTCATAGATCTTTATCATATGATGCTAAGCCTTTGACGACTACAATAGCTAGATGGCTCATTGATTGATTAGATATCTTGAGAGACGAATGACACTCTAAATATTGTTTGAATATCATTCTCTCATTTTCTTTTGGGCCAAAAAGGGCCTTCTTTACTCAATAATACATTTTTTCAGAATTATTTGGCTAAATTGTATTATGATCCACTTATATACAACTGTTACACTAAATACCACCTCCTTCGAAGGATCTTGAGCCTTGAGGTCTTCAATACAAAAAGTTAGATAGTGGATTTGTATTCATAGATCTATATCATATGATGCTAAGCCTTTCACGACTACAATAGCTACACGACTCATTGGTTGACTAGATATCTTGAGAGACGAATGACACTCTAAATATTGTTTGAATCTCATTCTCTCATTTTCTTTTGGGCCAAAAAGGGCCTTCTTTACTCAAGAATACATTTTTTCAGAATTATTTGGCTAAACTGTGTTATGATCCACATATATACAATTGTTACACTAAATACGGTGTCCTTCGAAGGATCTTGAGGCTTGAGGTCTTCAATACAAAAGTTTAGATAGTGGATTTGTATTCATTGATCTATATCATATGATGCTAAGCCTTTCACGACTACAGTAGCTAGACGGCTCATTGGTTGACTAGATATCTTGAGAGATGAATGACACTTTAAATATTGTTTGAATCTTATTCTCTCATTTTCTTTTGGGCCAAAAAGGGCCCTCTTTGCTCAATAACACATCCTTTCAAAATTATTTGGCTAAACTGTATTATGATCCACTTATATACGACTGTTACACTAAATACCACCTCCTTCGAAGGATCTTGAAGCTTGAGGTCTTCAGCAAAAGGCAAGAATATGGGTTTTTGGTCCACTCCATCTCCATGGCCCAGAGGCCGGGGGCATATGTGCTTCCAATGGAAAAAATGATTTTATGGAACATGTTACATACAACATTCAATGTGACATTGTTACTATCAATTTTTTATTATACTAAATTTAAATATAAAAAAGTTTAGGGTACCAAACAATGTATATGTGACGTTGTTATCATTAAATGTGACATTTAACTTATTAAAGATATCATTAACCAAAAAAAACTAAATTGTGGGCATTGTTGAAATTTCCTTCCTTTTGTATTAATATGAATGTTTTTTTTTTTTTTTCTTTTAACGAAACAAGGGAAAAAAAAAATTGTCATATTGGAATAAATACCCCAAAAATAAAACTGTTTGAAAACACCTTAAATTTGATATAATGTCTTTATCAATTAAAAAGTCTATAAAATGTCGATTAATATAGTGTTGTTCTTCATTTTCATCATACTAAGAGAATTCAATTGCCTCTTGAATTACCTGAGGTGCACTTGCGGAAACTCCTTATCAAGAGCCTATACACTCTCGAGAATAAATCGGAGAATTTAAGCTCATTTATAATAAATGGGTTTGGGTGGGTAAATGGGTTTAGATTTGTTTTGTCACCCCTATAGTCCAGAGTTCCTTGAAACAACAACAACAACCTTAGCCATAAATATTCATCTAGTAAGTACATTAATGACATAATTAAGTGGAGTTAGATTCCATGATTCCTTTGTCTAATACTATCTCCCACGTCAGAGACAGAGCCACTTGGGGACCAAAGGGGGCCATGGCCCCTGCTGGCTCTCAAAAAAAAAAAAGCTAGAGTAGGTATAAAAATTAATTGGCCCCCACTGATATAATTTTTGGTGCCCTACTAGCACTATTTTTGGGCCCTTTAACAAAAAATTGTCCGTAACAAAATAATCAAAATTATCCAACAATCCAAATCACCAAAAAAAAAAAAAAAATTACAACTCAATCAAAATCATCCCAACAAATCAGCCCAAGTCTCAACAATAGCAACAAATAAAAATAAATCAGCCCAAGTCAAATTTACAACAAATCAGAAAAAGTATCAATTTATTAAATTCAAAAAAAAAATTAAATAGTTAGGGTTTGGCCAAACCTAGTTGAAAAAAAAAAAAAGCACCATAGAATAAAGGAGAGAGAGAGAGGGGCTGCGCACACCGGAGGCTCACCGCTCACGTCGCGTCACGCCTAGGCCTAGCTGAAGGCCTAAAAAAGCACCAAACGGTCTGCACCGCACTGCACCTCACAACCCTCATGGTCACCACGCAAGCCTTGACCTTGCCAGCTTGATTTTCTTTCGCCAGAGCTGCAGCCCATAGTCCTCACTTCTCAGATCTAGACCATCTGGTAAGAGCTGACTCTCTCACTCTCTCAGACTCTTATCTCTGTCTGACTCTCTCTCTCTTTGCTTTGAATTTTTTTTTTCTAAATGTATTTGCTTTGATCTTTTTTTTTTTTGTGTGTGTGGCTGTGCTTTAGTGCTTTGATTTAAAATGTCAGAGCTCACACTTCTATTCTCACTTATTTTAGTCAATACTTAGTCTCATTAGTCAAAACTTTTTCTTTTTCTTTTTTCTCTCTCTAGTTTTCAGTTTTTCACTTTCTCACATGTCAATGCATTTTTTTTTTTTTTTTGTTTCTTTTAGTGTTGTGTATTGAGTGGCTCTATTTGATTATTAATTGCTAACTTTGAGTGATCAATTTTGTAAGTGGTTAATTATTAATTATTGACTTGATGTGTTGTGGGTCATAGATGTCAAAATTACTATGTTTAACAACTATACAACTGTGCAATATGTACTAAGACTGTAGTGCACAAAATAAATATAATTTCTATTTAATTTGTAGATTATGGGTAAGTCAACGACAATAACGCATTTTTTCAAAAGAAAGAATATGAATGATTCAAAAGCCAGTGTTAGTGATGCAACATTGCCAACCACTAATGCCGACATCCCAATTCCAATTCCAGAAAATATTGATATCCCAATTCCAGAAAATCCATACTTTTATACATTGAAAGGGAAATTACTCAGTCGTTTAGTACTGATTCAGTCCTAGATGATTTCAATAATGTAAAAACGGGTCGACTCTTATTTTCTTTGAAAAAATGCATTATAATGTATTAAAAATAGTTATTTTGTATATTTTCTTTTGATTGAATATTTTGTATCTTTTCAGTTGTTGATGTTTTGTTAATACTATATATATGCTACTTTGGATTTTCATGAAAAAATTTTGATTGATACATCGGCCCCCACTCATGTAAAATCCTGGCTACGTCCCTGTCCCACGTCATTTTAAGGTCAAAATTGAACTATGTTTTATCTAATGATAATGAAGTTAATGTACTAAATTTACTTCTTCTTTTTTCCGTTGAATAAAATTGGGAAAGATCATTAGATGTTGCTACCTTCGCATCTGGGCATAAACACTCTCTTAAGTGAGTTGAGCCAAAACTTGACCCTAGTATAATTTAAGTACAAATAGTTTTCAAGAGGTGGAGATAATCAATAGGTCGAATCAGCTATTATCACTCCCAAAGATTCGAATTTAATTAGGTGTTGATGTACTAAATCAATCATGTGGTGAAACTACCAGTGTTGTAGTTGAAATCAATTTCAACTTATAGTTGTCAAGAGCCATATAGTTCAACTGATACTTTTTAGTATTTTCAATAAAACTGGTTCAAATCCTCCTCCTCCACTATCGAATTATCATATATATAGAAGTTTCACCCTATGTCCTAACATCCTACTCCCTGCTATACATAATGATTTACCGTTATTTTAATAAAATCCTATCGTCTTTATCTAAAAAATAAATAAAAACTTCTTAACCCTTTACCAGGATTGAATTTTGGCCTTTCCTAGATTCCTTGAGCATTCCGAATAATTTTGGGGCACAAGCAAACTTTTCTTCCGCATGCATAAAAGAACTAAATAAGCTTGAGAGCTAAAAGATGGAAACGTTACCATAGAATTTGAAATTGTCCCCAAGTTTCTTAAAGCATCCCAAGCCCCCAGACTAGAAAGACATTCTCTCAATATAAGAAATTCTATTGAATATGTTATATGTGATTCATTATTCATTACTATCTAGCTTGTTAAGTTCATTTTAATGTCTTACTCTTAACCTTTTAAAACAAAACTATTTGTAATGAATTGGATTTTTAACAAAGCAATAAAGATAGTTTAGTCAAGTTCGACAGGACTAATCTTCTAAAATTGAGAGAGAAGTGATTTTTGTTTAACTTTTCTGATTCCATTATTCATTGATCCTCACTATTTAAATATAATGATCGCCTACAGGTCCGGCTCACCTCCAATTCCCACCCCTCCCATTCTCTCCCATTTTTAAATGGATGAAAGACACGTGGCAGGCATAAAATCTGAAGGATAACAAATAGCCACGTCAAAGCCTTCTTCCTTCTTCAAAATTCTCTTTTTCTTTTTTCAAAACACCAACAGCCTAGCTCCCCCCATGAGCTTCTGATCGGACACAGGCTTCTTGTTATGTCCCAAGGACCATGTAGTTATTTCATAGATCCATTTTCTGCCAATATAGAGTAACAAAATTCAGATTAAACCAAAATAACATGTAATACAATGAGGAGATAAAATCAGTAGATGGAGAAGAACATCAAGTAAGGGAAGCTCTCTGGATTTCAAAGGGAAAAACAAATTTTCAAAGCTTTTTTCTCTTCCTAAAAAATTCATCTTTTGCTGAAACCCATAAAATCCCATCATCTCCATAAATACACATACTCCAAAATCAACCCAAAATACAAATTCTCACACACAAAACCAAAATCAAACAACACAAGCCATGGGTGGATTTAGCCATGGTTGACGGTGATATGGGTAGGGGCTAGTCAATCATTGGGTGTGTGTGAGTTTGGGATATAGGAGTGTTAGTTTTAGTCTTTGGGTCCGTTGCCCACTGAGCTGCGGTCTCCTTGCCACATAGACCCAAGTAGATCCGCCAACATCAATCACCCTTACAAGCCCAACCATTATTTCCGTTGAACTTGAAATCCTGCAACTGCTGGGCTCTTGGTGGTTTGAAAAAAAATGAAAAAGAATTTTGAAGAAGGAAGGAGCTGCTAAAAAGAGGCTTTGACGTGGCTATTTGTTATCCTTCAAATTTTATGCCTGTCACGTGTCTTGCATCCATTTAAAAATGGGAGAGAACGGGAGGGGTGGGAATCGGAGGTGAGCCGGACCCGATCGCCTACATACTGATGACTTTAAATATTATAATTCCAAACAACAACTAACGTTAAATAATTAAGTTTCTCTCTTAAACAATAACTCATCTGCTAGCTTTATTACTTTACTACTAAAATAACACACCTAGTAGAATATCAGAAAGAGAGAGAAAAAAAAAAAAAAAACCTCTCTCTCCCTTCCTTAACCCTAGCCGCCGCCACCCCCTCTCTCCTCCCCTTCTGACCTTCCCTAATTGTGAGAACCACGACCCTAAATCAATAAAGGTCTAAACATGAATCTCAAAAATGGTGAATTACACTATTTTCTATCCTAATCTTTAGGGGAATTTACAATGGAATCGCCACCTAACTTTTATAACAAAAAGTTAAGAAAAAAGTTATATCTTTTATTGATTGAATTAAATAATACAATGGTTTGGAAAAGAAACAAATTACAATATTTTTCCCTAGATACAATCTAAGAAAACAAAATACAAGGCTTTGGTCCTAAATATAATCTAAAAAATAAAATAAATAGGATACATAAACTAATCTAATCTTCCCCTAAGATTAGGATCCGGGGGCTAGGGGATTGGATGGGAAGGTGTCAGGCACCCATCCAACCTAACCTAGGTCAATATCTATGGATCCATTAGTCTAAGTTCACAACCTCAAGCAAACCATACTCGCATTTGATTCATAGCATCATAATAGTACATGGAATGAAAAATTAAACAGTGATTAATCATCAAGCATTTAAAATCATTTAAGCATACATCTCACATGAAAAAAGAAAATTTAAAGTTGCTGTAATTTTAGTACAACATGTTAGAAAAATCAAATTTACATTATTCACAAAACAGAAACTGAAAACAATGCAATCTAGCAATTGTGCATTAAAAATTAATCAAGCAATTAAAATTAAAACCTAATCATGCATTTTACACAATTAAAGTTGCTGCATTAAATTAAAAAAGAGAGTATTGTACCTTTTGGGATGCAACCTCTTGAATGAGTATCCCGAATTGAATTTGATTGTGTTGGGATGCGACCTCTTGATTGAGAATACCACCAGTCCTGAAAATTGTTTCTTGAGAAAAAACGTTAAAATTGATTAAAAGAGATTAAAAATGGAATTGAAAGATTGGAAATAGAGATTAAAAAAAAATGACTTTTGTAATCTCTGGACTTGAATATAAGAACATACTTGTGTACTTATTCCAAAGTCTAACCCTTAGCAAAAATTCTCTTGAATTTTGCTTAGGGATTGCTCTCACTAATTTTTCCAACCTCCATGTTAAAATGAGAATATTTTCTATATATATGGCAGCCCTAAAATGAACCTACCCATGTTCTGGACCTCATGGAAGTGCATTAGGGTTTTGGAAATTGGATATACTTCATGAAAATCCCGAAATTCTGATTGATTTTTAGGCCCTGATTGTGGACCCGTTTTGACCCTCTAAACGTTTGAATTTGGAGATGGTTATTACTGTATATTTGTAGCCCATCATGTCAGCTTTCCAGCCCAATTTGAATCAACTCAATTGGATAACTGAGTCAAAAGTTATGGTCGAAATACCAATCAGTGTACAGGCTGGAATTCAAATCCGAATTGGGCTTTGGATAATTTCAGTTTTTTCACCTTTGGTCAACTTCTAGTGAATTTAGAAGTCCTTCTTTGGCTGAATTCAAGATTTCTTGATTTTCAAAAAAAAAACTCATCTACTACCTCCTAAAACTTCTAGTGATAACAACTTCTCATTTCCACCTTAGCCACAACTCACATAATGCAAAGCATGCCTATCTTCCACGTTCATGTCACAAGCTTCACAATGTTGGGTCGTTACACTACCATACAGTGCACATCATGCATTCAGACCATATTCTTTGAAATAAAATAAAAGATACCTTTACTCTTTAAAAATAAGTTAAATTATTGTTTTTTTCCCTAAACTTTGCATGAAATTCATTTTTCGTCCCTGAACTTTGCTTGAAATTCGTTTTTCGTCCCTAAACTTTAAACAAATTTGTTTTTACACATGAATTTCGTCCTTTTAAAAAAAAGTTAAAGTACGAATTTCATGTATAAAAAAGAACTTTTACAAAGTTCAGGGACGAAAAACAAAACTCATGTCTAATTTAGGGACGAAAACAATATTTTGGCTTTTTTTTTTTTTTTTACCCTTTTCACCTATATATGCTAATAATTGATAACTAACTTAAAGTTGAAATTATATTATTTGAGTTAATTAGATAGAATGATTTTAAAATATGAATTTATAAAAACTAGATTCACAAATATTAGTTAAATATATATATATATATAATTTGTTTACTACAAAATAAACTATTTATATTACCAATGAACCTAACTCATCCAAAGTGTTGTCGTTCTTCATAGTCCATTCATTGTGTTGTCATTCTATGCTCAACTCCATATCCCTTCTCCAATTTGAGCTTCATCATATGACTAAGATCTTGTTGATGCCCAAATCTGGCAAGATCTCAATATCTCTGCCACTGTGCCATAAAATCTCCATCAAATCGTCGCTCCCCACCATCAACAAGATAACCCACCAATTCGAGTGATCCAATTGCTGGAGCTCCCATGTTGTGGTGGTGCACAACTTGCATACCTGCAGTCAACAGTGGGTTGACAGTTTTCAAACCCGTTGTGGTCGAGTCAATTTCTGAGTTTGGACCAAAACCAGGTCGAACCAACCCATAAAAACCCTTACATATAAACATATGACATTACACTATAATTGAGTCTTATACTCACGAGTTTATTTGTAGGGTAGAAGACTGATGTATAAAAAGTATTTTCATAGATAATGATTGCAATAAAGATTGAACCGATTGAAAATATTAATATTTGTCTTCAACCAAATCCACATCTCCTTTATTTTTAAATTCATAGATTTGCTATTAAGACCACGTGTTTAGTATATGAGTCATTTTAGCATCAAACCAAAACCCACCAATTTTTTTCACAACTTGGTATTGTGCCAAGTGCCAACAAGTGAGTAGTTAACAACAAAAGTCAAGATATGTGTTTTTCAACAAAACTTCACAACTTTTACTTATATTTCAATGAATGTAAACTAATATGGCTAAAATTAAACACTAAAAGTAGTAATTCACACTTAATTATTTATTAATATCTATTTAAAACTAATGTATAAACATAAACAGATATGTTTACACATAACAAAGGATTAGTAAAATATTGAATTTATTCCTTAAAAACATATAGAAAATTAATGATTTTTAAGTTTAGTTGGAAGACATGTTCAATTTAACAATGCTATGCATATAATATAGAAATTATTATAAACTTTCACAGAAAAACGAACATTCACCTTACGATTATTTTTATTGGAAAACAATCAGTTTGATGAAGAAGTTCTAAGAAAATGTGGAAGAAAAATACACATAAGTGTATTATATTTAAAAAGAAAAGTTTTACTATATTTCATTTCATTTTGTGAAGAATGTAATGCAAAACTATTTACCATAACTTAATTAATAAAGAAGAAAAAATTTTGGAATTACATAAAATTTAGAATTGCGAAGTACTAATACGATGAGTCTGAGGTCAAAACCAACGGAAAAAAATATATATTATCAATCAAAAGATAATCATAATAAAACAATTAAATTTGTTTAAAAAGAATTATGATTTCTTTAGTAAAAACAAATTAAATTGACAAAAAATACAATATTTTTAAAAATAGTAAGTGTTAGAGATCCACACAACACATATTATGGTAGTTCTAACAAAAATAATAACACAAGTGAATGTCGAAATCTAAAAAACATAAACATATAAATGTCATTTATTAAAAAACAATGGAGTATCAAAATTTTTTTCTTTTCCAAAACACTAACAAGAAAATTAATATTTCAATTACTTTTGTTGTACAGAATCCGCAGTTATTTTTTATGCATTTAGCACAATATCTTGATAATGGATTTGCTGCAAAGATTTAAGTATTACATGTAGCTCTTGCAAAGAATTTTATAAAGTTTTAACGGTCTATCTGTGGGGTACAGACTAATACATGATAATTAATTCGTAGATAATGTTTGAAATAAATATCGAAGCACTTGAAGCTATCAATATTTGTCTTAAACAACAACGTGAAATATAATCTGATCATACCGGCGGGAACCGCCACCGATGAGATATATGGTGCTCCATGTTCTAAGTGTTGAAAGTAATATTGTAGATTTGGTGCATACCATCCGTCCACCAACCATATCTCGCTTATTTTTAAATTCATAGATTTGGTGTTAAGACCATGTGTTTAGTATATGAGTCATTTTAAAACCAAACCAAAACCCACCATTTTTTTTTTCACAACTTGGTATTGTGCCAAGTGACAACAAGTGAGTGGTTAACAACAAAAGTCAAGATATGTGTTTTTCAACAAAATTTTACAACTTTTACTTATATTTCAATGAATGTAAACTAATATGGCTAAATTTAAACACAAAAAGTCGTAATTCACACTTAATTATTTATTAGTATATATTTAAAATTGACATATAAACATAAACATATAGGTTTAAACATAACGAAGGATTAGTAAAATATTAAATTTATTCCTTGAAAACATATAACAAATTAATGATTTTTATGTCTAGTTGGAAGGCATGTTCGTTTTAACAATGCTATGCATATAATATAGAAATTATTATAAACTTTCACACAAAAACGAACATTTACCTTACTATTCTTTTTATTGGAAAACAATCAGTTTAATGAAAAGTTGTAAGAAAATGTGGAAGAAAAATACACATAAGTGTATTATATTCAAAAAGAAAAATTGTACTATATTTCGTTTCATTTTGTCAAGAATGTAATGCCAAACCATTTACACTAACTTAATTAATAAAGAAATATGTATTTGAATTATATAAATATTAGAATTGCGAAATACTAACACGATGAGTCTGAGGTCGAAACCACAAGAAAAATAAAATAAAATAAATAAATAAAAATTATTATCAATCAAAAGATAATCATAATAAAAAAAATTGTTTAAAATGAAATTATGGTTTCTTTAGTAAAAAAATATTAAATTGACAAAAACTATAATATTTTAAAAAACAATAAAGTTTCAAGATCCACACAACACATATTATGGTAGTTCTAACAAAAATAATAACACAAATGAATGTCGAAATCTAAAAAACATAAACATATAAATGTCATTTATTAAAAAACAATGGAGTATCAATGTTTTTTTTTTTTTTTTTCCAAAACACTAACAAGAAAATTAATATTTCAATTACTTTTGTTGTGCAAAATCGGCATTTATTTTTAATGCATTTAGCACAATATCTTGATAATGGATTTGCAGCAGAGATTTAAGTATTACATGTAGATCATGCAAAGAATTTTATAGAGTTTTAATGGTCTATTTGTGGGGTAGAAGACAAATACATGAAAAATAATTCGTAGATAATGTTTGAAATAAATATCGAAGCACATGAAGCTATCAATATTTGTCTTGGATTAAATCGCTCCATCATTAAAACACTTAAAAAGTATCTCAAGATATTGGCAGCTCTAAAAACAACTATGAGAGATATGGTCTGATCATACCAGCGGGGACCGCCACCAATGAGATATATGGTGCTCCATGTTCTAAGTGTTGAAAGTAATATTGTAGATTTGGTGCATACCATCCGTCCACCAACCATTTCTCCCTTATTTTTAAATTCACAGATTTGGTGTTAAGACCATGTGTTTAGTATATGAGTCATTTTAAAACTAAACCAAAACCCTCCAATTTTTTTTTCACAACTTGGTATTGTGCCAAGTGACAACAAGTGAGTGGTTAACAACAAAAGTCAAGATATGTGTTTTTCAACAAAAGTTCACAACTTTTACTTATATTTCAATGAATGAAAACTAATATGGCTAAATTTAAACACCAAAAGTCGTAATTCACACTTAATTATTTATTAGTTTATATTTAAAACTAACATATAAACATAAACATATATGTTTACACAAAACGAAGGATTAGTAAAATATTAAATTTATTCCTTGAAAACATATAACAAATTAATGCTTTTTATGTTTAGTTGGAAGGCATGTTCGTTTTAACAATGCTATGCATATAATATAGAAATTATTATAAACTTTCACACAAAAACGAACATTCACCTTACTATTCTTTTTATTGGAAAACAATCAGTTTAATGAAGAAGTTCTAAGAAAATGTGGAAGAAAAGACACATAAGTGTATTATATTCAAAAGGAAAAATTGTACTATATTTCGTTTCATTTTGTCAAGAATGTAATGCAAAACCATTTACACTAACTTAATTAATAAAGAAATATTTATTTGAATTATATAAATATTTATTTGAATTATATTTATTCAAAATACTAACACGATGAGTCTGAGGTCAAAACCACAAGAAAAAAAATATATATATATATATATATACTATCAATCAAAAGATAATCATAATAAAAAATTTGTTTAAAATGAAATTATGCTTTCTTTAGTAAAAAAAATATTAAATTGACAAAAAATATAATATTTTAAAAAACAATAAATTTTAGAGATCCACACAACACATATTATGGTAGTTCTAACAAAAATAATAACATAAATGAATGTCAAAATCTAAATAACATAAACATATAAATGTCATTTATTAAAAAACAATGGAGTATGATTTGTTTTTTTTCTTTTCCAAAATACTAACAAGAAAATTAATACTTCAATTACTTTTGTTGTGCAGAATCCGCAATTATTTTTTATGCAGCTAGCACAATTATTTGATAAAGAATTTGCAGCAGAGATTTAAGTATTACATATAGCTCTTGTAGAGAATTTTATAGAGTCTTAACGGTCTATCTGTGGGGTAGAAGACCGATACATGAAAAGTATTTCGTAGATAATGTTTGCAATAAAGACTGAAGCGGTTGAAGATATTAATATTTGTCTTCGATCAAATCGCCCCATCATTAAAACACCCAAGAAGTGTCCCAAGATGTTGGCAGCACTAAAAACAACTAAAAATGATATAGTTTAATGTCAATATAAACATATGTTTAAACATAATCATATTTTATTAATTTATTAAATTTGTTCTTTAAAAAATTATATTGAATTAATGATTGTTATGTTCAGTTGGGAAAAAATTTTCTTTATAGGGAAAAAATCAAACACACCCCCTAAACTTTAGGTCAAAATCAAACTAACCCCCTCTTCTTTCAATTTGAATTTATAAGTCCTTAAACTTTAAGAAATGGTAAAATTGGTACCTCTGTTAGCCTTCTTTTGGTTTAACTAACGAAATTACTATCACGTGTCATGTAGGTGACAATATATTAATAAACAATTGTTCCTAAGTCAAAATTTAATAAAATCCTGTTTTAATATCATGTTTTCTTCTTTTGATTTAAGAATTTAAAATTAAACATACCACCTATAATTTCAAATTAAAAGAAGAGAGAGTCAGTTTGATTTTGACCTAAAGTTTAGGTGGTGTGTTTGATTTTTTCCCTTATTTTTGACAATCTTATGCATATAATCTATATATATATCTATAAAAGCAAAGACCTTCAGCTAAGAATCTGCCATTTGGCATGTGTAGTGTTTGACATGTAGCGAGATCTCCATTTTTTTACCGTTAATTAAAAATAAAAATAAGTATTAATATTTAGTAATAAATCTTTCCAAAAATAATTGTAGACACCCCATTTTGTACCTACCAATATCTGGAATCTCCAGTCCCAATGATGATAATACTTCAACCTATCAAAGCAACTTTGAGAATTGAGCCTGAGGCGTACACTCCTCTCATAGAGGCATACGCCTAGTTGACATGTCCAAAGGCTGGCGCGCCTCAAATAGGTGTATGCCTCCCACCCATAAGTGTATGCTACTCAATAAGAGACATACGCCACTTTGAGACAAACAGCTGAAATCGCTCGAATTTCCTTACCTGTCTCAAATGATCATATTGGAGAGCTGACAAAGGTCAGCTAGGGTTTACACATTTCGACCAAACCATCCCCATACTCCATTTCCTATATAAACACCCAATTTCACCATTTCCAAGAGATAGATAAATCCCCCTAAAATCCTTAGGCAAAGATATCGGCAAATTACTTGAGATTTTAGTGATCAAAGAGGTTACTTGAGTACTAGGCTATTTTCTTGATTCTTTAACTAAAGAAAACGAGTCTCGTTCTCAAAGAACCAGTAGACATAACTTTCTTGCGTTCAAATCACTCTTCTTCTCATCACAATCAAAGTTGCGATAGTGCAATAACTGAGGGACCGATTAAGGAAATATCCACTACCTCAAGGTAAGTATTTAGGGAGAGAAATGGATTTTTACCATGATCCATTTTCTCCACCCTAGTCTTCTAACCCCCATTTTTTTGTTGATATGCCATGTTCTATTTACTTCTTGATATTTGTGAAATGACCGCTTTAGTCTTTAATTTCTACTTTTTAGTTTAAAACTTCATTTCCCGCACTTAATATTTTCTGCTTCGTTTTCTGGGCAAGACAGGCGTACGCCTCTACCTTATAGGCGTATGCCTTTGTCCCATAGGCGTACGCCTATTTTCCCATAAACGTGTTTTCTATCTTGATTTTCTTATTTCTATTCTTATTTTCCGCTTTCAATTATTTATTTGGGACCCCTATGAAGCTTATAATGAGTTGAAGGTTCTCAAACTAACGAAACCCTAGGGTTTCACAATGAGTTGATGAAACTAAGTTGATGCTTAAGTGAGTGGTCCATTTCATTGCCAATCATTTATTGTGCATTCATAAAGTCCCATGAGGAGTTTTCATTCGAATATCCATCCAAAACCCTTTGGGTTTTATGCAAGGGTAAAGGAATAGACTCTAAGATCCCATAATTGTTCATGCATCATTCTCTTACATGCCTCATGAGATCCAATGATAGGCTCCATATCCAAACACTCATCCGAAATCCTAGGGTTTCATGTGAGGGTGATAAGAGGGACTTTAGGATCATATAAAATATCTATGCATTTCTCCCTTTTACATCCCGATTCAATGATAAGTATAATTCAAACATCCATCTGAGACCCTTGGGTATGCATTGTTTACTCTTTTTATTTAATCTCATCTTTTAATCCGAGGATGAACTTTTTAATAAGACTCAAAGTCTCCAAAACTTTGACAAAGGAATTTGTGAGAAAGGTTCTAGGATTGCAATCTCTCCCATTTTGGTATATTACTTTTGAACATACATTATTATATGCCCTATGCCATGCCTATATTTCTATATATTATGCACTTTATTCTTTCCACTTGTGTGTTAAAAGCTTTGATATCTGTTGCATGCATTATTAATAGGTTCAATTAATAAAATCATTTGCAAGTTAATCTAAGTGGTACAAATGAAGGCCAACCGAAAGGTTGGGCAGTTTTGGGTGCCTAACACCTTCCCAAAACAATACCTTGGCTCCAGATGAAGAAATTCTTGGTTTGGAATTTACCGTGTAAGTGAATTGGCTTTCACACTGAACATGTGAAGCTTTGTCAATTAGAATTTTATTTATAAAGAGATTACATTGTATCAAATAGCTAAAATATAGGAGTGAATCACGTACACTCCTAATTAGAGAAAAAAGAGCCGTTGCATACATTGTGGAGTAAATCTTTGATACTCCTAAATTAAAGGAAAGATATTCCTAAACCAAGAATTATTCTCCTAAGTTTTAGCTAAGCTCTCATTGACTTTATCACTCCCCCTCAAGCTGCAAGTGGGCGGAAGCATGACTCCAAGCTTGGAGCGTAACCGTTGAAATGAATCTTTGGACAAGGCCTTGGTGAAGATATCTGCAATTTGTAGATGTGTAGGAACAAACCGAGTAACAAGGGCACCTGCGGCTACCTTTTCACGTACAAAATGAACATCCAATTCAATATGCTTAGAGCGGGCATGGAAGACTAGATTCACAGTCATATGAAGAGTACTGGTGTTATCACAAAAAAGAACAGAAGGATTCGAAAGGTGAATACCAATGTCACGAAGAAGATATAAAAGCCATGTAAGCTCAGCAGTAGTAGTAGACATGGAGTGGTATTCTGCCTCAGCACTAGATCATGAAACAGTAGCTTGTTTCTTGGAGGCCCAAGAGATGCAATTAGCCCCTAAACAAATACAATATCCAGTGGTTGAGCGACGTGTATCAGGACAACCAGCCCAATCAGCATCAGAGAACCCATATAAGGATAAAGAGGACCGTGAAAGTAACCGAAGACCATAATCCAAAGTGCCCTATAAATAACGTAAGATACGTTTGACTGCCTGAAAGTGAGAAGCACCGGGTTGATGCATAAATTGACAAACAAGGTTAACAGCATGAGTAAGGTCAGGACGTGTCAAAGTAATATACTGTAAAGCTCCCACAATGCTACGATAATTAGTGGCATCCACAATAATAGGATCATCACGACGGAGATTATGCTTTGGAGCAAGAGGAGTGCCAATAGGATTACAACCAGTCATGGAAGAACGAGCAAGGAGGTCACGGGCATATTTTTGTTGAGAAAGAAAGAAACCACCAGAGAAAGGAAGGACTTCAATACCTAGGAAATAGTGTAAGGGACCAAGATCTTTCATTGAAAATTCATTACTAAGACGAGACACTAACCAAGATAAGAGTGATGGTGTATTACTAGTTACAATAATATCATCAACATATACAAGTAAAAGAATAATGACATTTTTTGAACGAAAAATAAATAATGATGAGTCGGCTGTGCTACAAGTAAAACCAAGTTTAAGAAGGAATGAGCTAAAACGGTCAAACCAAGCACGAGGGGCTTGTTTGAGACCATAGAGAGCCTTTTGCAGGCGACACACATGATTTGGAAAATGAGAATTGGAGAAACCCGGGGGTTGCTCCATATAAACAACTTCCTTAAGGGAACCATGTAAAAATGAATTTTTGACATCAAGTTGTCGAAGGGACCAACCATGAATAAGAGTAAGAGAAAGGACTAACCGAATTGTTTGAGGCTTGATAACTGGACTAAAGGTTTCAAGGAAATCAATACCTAAAGACTGGTTGAATCCTTGTGCAACTAATCTTGCTTTAAAGCGGTCAATGGAACCATCCGACTTCAGTTTTGTCTTGAACACCCAACGGGACCCAACAACATTCATATTGTCTTGACGTGGAACCAACTCCCAGGTTTGATTTTGTTTCAATGCAGAAATTTCATCACACATAGCAGCAAACCAATGAGGACTTTGAAGAGCAGTTTTCACGGACTTTGGTTCAGTGGGATCAGTGTGATCAGTGTCTTTAAGAGCAACCAAACCATGTAAGTCACGTGCTTTCTTTCTTGTAAGCATAGGATGAACATTGGTTGAAAGTGGAGGAGCAGTTGGCGGCGCTGCAGTGGGCAAATCAATATAAAATTCTAGATTGCTTGATGCTAGTCTAGAGTTGGTGGAACCATGAGGAGCCACAATAGGAGAACTTGATGAGGTGTGAGTAGCATTTGAAGTAACTAAGTCCTCGTGAGGCGTGGAGGATGAAGCTGCAGCTGGAGACATAGGCTGAAGGTCTAGAGGAACACTTGGAGCATCAGAGGTTGCTGGTGCAGGTGGTACAGTTTGTGGTGCCAATGGAATAGTTGAGGTGTCGGCTGGAGCATGATTGGATGATGCCACAGGTGGAATTGGCTCAAGTAAATGTGTTGGAGGCACAATAGTCGAAGGAACATGAGACACAACAGCTGGAGGTACAGGACACATGGCAGTGTGTGGTGTTCCAAGAAGTGAAGGAGTGGACTGCACCCATGAATTAGAAGAGGAGCTAGTGTTCCGATTCTGCAAAAAATTATTAGAGAATTCTGAAAAAGCAGAAAATGTACCACTGCAAGGAGAAGAAGAGTATAATAACTTAGGATTAGCATATGGAAAAATTGTTTCATCAAAAACAACATGTCGAGAGAGATACACTCTCTTGGATGGAGGGTGAAGGCACCGATACCCTTTATGCGTGGGGCTATAGCCAAGAAACACACATGGATAAGTTTTTGCCCCGAATTTATTTTTTGAATAATCCCTCAAATATGGAAAACATCGACATCCAAAAACTTTTAGAGATGCATAAGTGGGATGAGTACCATACAGTTTATAAAAAGGAGATTTCATTTGAAGAACAGAAAAGGGAAGTCTATTGATAAGATATACTGCCGTTGTAAAAGCATCAACCCACAAATATTGGGGTAGTTGAGCATGAAGAAGCATAGTAAGGCCGGTTTCCACAAGGTGCCTATGCTTTCGTTCTGCAATACCATTTTGTTCAGGTGTACCTGGACAAGAAACATGCTTCACAATACCATTAGTATCTAGGTGAGTCAAAAACTCTTGAAGTTCAAACTCACCTCTTTCGTCACATTGAAAAATTTTAATTTTTGAATTAAATTGATTTTCAACCATTCTTTGAAAAGAAAGAAATGTTTTAAAAAAGTCAGATTTATGCTTCAAAGGATAGAACCAAGTAAAGCGTGAATGGTCATCAATAAAAATAACATAAAATTTAAAATGTTGTACAGATGCAATAGGGGCTGGTCCCCATAAATCACAATGAATTTTAACTAAAGGAGCTGTATCAATCTTGTCATTTAATGAGAAAGGGAGACGACAACTTTTACCCATTTGACAACTAGTACAAATATTCTCATTTTTTAACCAACTAGATACATCAATGAATTTCTTTGAGTCTAGGACATGAAGTAGCCTGGAATTAGGATGTCCAAGTCTTTGATGCCAAAGATCCACAAGTGCTTTACCGGATTTTATTGCTACTAAAGCTTCAAAAGCTCCCCCTTCCTTCAATGCATATAAGCCACCTTTTCTATGCCCCGTTGCTAAGATTGTCCCCGTTGTTTGGTCCTTTATCTTAAAACCAAAAGAATGAAATTCAAACAAACATGAGTTATCTTTAGTTAGTTTTGTTACAGATATCAAATTTTTCTTAATATCAGGGACCACCAACACATCATGAAGATGTAATTTTCCATGAGGAGAATATAAAGTTGTATCACCCACATGGGAGATTTTCAGCCGTGTGCCATTTCCAACAATAACATGATTATAACCACGATAAATAGAAGAGTGTAGAAGTTTACCTTTATCATAAGTCATATGGGATGTAGCTCCAGTGTCAGTATACCAGTTTGGATCATTGTACTGCGTATCTGACAAAGTGGTGGAGACAAGTGCTTGAGATAAATTTTCATTAGTGTTATGAGAATAGTCATACCTGTACCAACATTTGGAGGCTGGATGTCCAAACCGATCACATATTTGACATTGGGTTGGAGTCCTTTGAGATTGCTGATTGTTATTTGTTGGATAGTTTTCTGCTTTTGATTGCACTCCACCACGATTTTCAGGTCCACCAAACTGGTTCATATGATTTGAGTAGTTGTTATGACCACGACCAGCATGATTTGGAGAGAAGTTAGCAGGAGCAAATCCACGCCCACGTGAGGAGAAAGGATGACCACGACCACGAAAGGATCTCCCTCTTCCTCTATGACGTTGGGCAAAGAAAGCCATATTTTGATTTGTTGTATCTGCTTTTTCTTCCACTATGTTTCCTTGAGTACGCATATCATACCCTTGTAGGGCAGTAACATATTGACTAAAAGTGGGAAAGGGAGGTTTGGACAACATTGTAGTATTGAATACTTCATATTTCTTTCCCAAACAATGAGATAATTGCACAGTTTTATCTTCATCTGCTACTGGCTTTTGTATTGCTGCAAGACTGTCACATATGGACTTGAATTGCATCAAATAATCTCCCAATGAGACTTCATCTTTCTTTGGCATTTGGAGTTTTCGTTTAAGTTGTATTTCTTTTTCTTTTGTTGCTTGGAGGTATGTGACTTCTAGGCTGGTCCATACTTCTTTTGCGGTTGTCATTCCAACCACATGACCAAGAGCCTCTTCTGAAATCGTACCTGTTATCCAACTTCTCAACAATAGATCAGTGTTCATCCATTCAATGAATTTTGGGTTTGGAAGTATCTCACCAGATTCTTTTTGGATTGTTGATTGGGGTGCATCATCTGTTAAGTGATTCAAAAGTTGTAGACTTTGAATCAAAGGAAAAATCTGCATCCTCCATATGAGATAGTTGGAAGCTTTGAGCTTGATTGAAACAATGGTAATTAGATTATGGAGATTTTCGGCAGAGAGAGAGAAGGACATTGAGGAGGAGGCCATTCACGTTTGTATATCAAGAGCTTATGGCTCTGATACCATGAAGAAATTCTTGGTTTGGAATTTACCGTGTAAGTGAATTGGCTTT
>BKZX01025256.1:0-20825 GCA_014362285.1 Fagus crenata | reverse complement strand
TAATGTAAAGATGTAATCACATCACACTAATTTAGGGTGATGTGAATCCACTTGTAATCTTACATTACGGATATATAAATGAACCAAACACTGTAATGTTGAACATTACGCTAATGTCATTCCGATCACGAGTACATCAAGTGAGCCAAACGCGAGTAGTGCCACTATGAGGGGAATAATTATTCATAACTCTGAGAGAAATGTTCATTTTTCTCCCATAATAGTAGGTCTCACTAATTATTTACGTTGAAAAACTATCATTTATGTAAGATGAATGAGCATTGCTCCCAAAGTATTGACTAATTTTTCTTTTGAATGTGCAGTTTCCTTGCTTTGCGCATGCAATGAAGAAATAAAAATGAAAATTCTTTTTTTGTTTTGTTTTTGGTGGTGAGTTAGTGCAACTTATTAGGCTAAAGAATGCCTTTGGTTCCTACGTACAAAAATACTAAAGAGTTTGTGTTGTGAAAATTAACTATTTACGCAAGATTAAAAAGGAGAGAAAGAGATAAAACACACAAATAAAAAATACAAAAATTTATGTGGTTCGGCAATATACACTGATTCAACAGTTTTGGATGGAATTTGATGGAGTAGCTAGAGGATATGCCTATCTCCAATTGATGAATGCCTAACCCCACTTCACCGTAGCAATGAATGTGCTATAAATGTTGTGGAATTGTAGTGGCATGAACCTTGATTTCCATAGGTCTGTGGTGTATATAGTGAATTACCACCCACTAATAATTATGATTGTAACAAAGACAATAATCCAAGGTGACATGGCAAAAGAAATCATTGACTCATGCACTTTCAATGAAGCCTTCCATGTTTACAAAGTTGGAATAGGATCCTCTCTACTAGTTGGTCCATTTCATGGTTCAGGAAATAAAATCTGGATAATGAAATTGACAAATAAAAGGAATTTGAAATGGAGAGCATCATATTCTGACAAAGTTGGGTTTGCAAGGGGAATTTGGTTGCCATAGAACTCTGACGTTGTGGAAGTTAACATGCGTCCATCCACCAAGCAAGAGATTCATGCTGATTATTGCCTTCTTCTATATACGCTAGTCCTAGATTATCTGAATGTTCTATTCTTTGGTCTAACATTGCCACAGTAGCTAACTTGGATTATCTGCCATGGGTTATGGTAAAAGATGATGGGAACCAAGAAGCCAATGTAAATGCTTAGTTTCAAAGACATAAAAATGACTAGAAACCTGGTTGTACATCCATAGTTTCTCATATGCTTTGTCTTTGAATAACAAACCCATTGATTCCTTGGCATTTCCTTGCCATTTCAAATCATCATCTCCAAGAATAAAATCATAAGACAATTCTTGCCCCCCGATTTTTATTTCTTGAGTTGAATCATTGGTGAATTTTTCATCACTCAACTCCTTATTTTTGGCAGATTGATCATTTTCCATAGAAAAATCATTTTTCTCTAAATGCAAATCATAACGCATTTTACATTCTTGAGTTAGATTATCTAATAGATTTATATCACTCCATTTCATGGATTTTGTCTCACTCTCTTCATCATCTTCAATGAATTGATCATTTTCCTTCAAAGAAAAATCTGTTTTCTCAAGATTAAAATCATAAGGCATTTTATACCCCCCGAGTTTTAATTCTTGAGTTAGATCATTTTTCATGAGATGGACAATAGAGTGTTGGCCAGATCCTTGGCCTATTTCGATTCCTCTCGTGGTAATTTTCTGAGACATTCCCTGAATCATTGTAGCAATATTTTGAGCGGTATTACTCATAATATTACTCACAGTTTGTTCAAATTCCTTCATAGTTTGGAACAATAGCTGTTTCATATCTTCTTTTTGAACCATTGGTGGTTCAATTCGGGCATTCTCATCAAGGTAACTAAAGTATCAAATAAAGTAACATGTAACTAAAGTAACTAAACAATGCAAATCGAGGTAACTACAGCCTAAGTTAAAGTAAAACATACGCGATCGAGGTAACTAGAGCGTCAAATAAAGTAAAATTACCAAAGACAAGACATTCTCAATTAATTGAAAGAGTACACTTACAAGCATGTAAAGGAAATACTAGAAGCTACATTTGAAAGCTCTCTTAAATAATCTAACAAGTGCTATTTGGATTTGTTTGGGGGTGTGTGTGTTATCCTTTGAAATGCAATTGGATTCACTATTTATAAGCCAACTTCAACGGTTACATTCCAAGCCTTGATTAAGTCTTGATCTTCTCTTCAAGTCCCATAAAAATAGCAAACCAATAACTACCCCACTAACCCATGTAATATGGAAGTGTGGTAAGTGGCTATAATGCTTCCATAATTCAAGCCAATAACTACCTCATTATCCCTTCAAAGGTGAAAGTGTGTTAAATGGCTTTAGTGCTTCAATATAATGACACATGTTTTTTACATGTCACATTGTATATAAAACACACATAATTATGGCTGCCAAATTAACACATCATGGTGGCCAAATTATTTATGTAATATATAAAAATATTTTATGGTGTAAACATATTGTTCAAACATCATGCAGAGATTCAGAAAGAACTTTATGCATGAGAGGACGTGCTTTACACATGGCCTCCAATGGCACAACTCTAGGCATTGTAACCCCAGGACCTTCAGTCATGTCAACTTCTTTCTCAGTAACCCTTTCCCACTCAAAGCATTGAATCAACGACCCCAAAGTCAGGCTCAGTGTACGTTGGGCAAGGCCTGCCCCAGGACATGCTCTCCTTCCCATACCAAAAGGAATTAACTTCTGTGCATCACTCACACCATTTTCAAATCTCTCAGGTTTAAAACTAGTAGCATCATCCCACAGTTTTGGATCTCTATGTATGGCCCATGCATTGACCAATAACATTGTGTCACGTGGTATATCATATCCTTCAATGGTACAATCATCTGAGGCAATGTGGGGTACTAACAGAGGAGCAGAGGGGTACAATCGAAGGGTCTCCGAGATGACACTTTGAAGGTAGTGTAATTCAGAGATATCTGATTCGTCCATCAATTTCTCTTGTCCAATTTGATGGTCCATCTCTACTCTAGCTTTCTTCAAAACATTGGAATGGTTAAGCAGATTAGCCATTGCCCATTCTAATGTCACTTCTGATATGTCAGTTCCCACAAGTAGTAAAACCTGCCCAATATGTGTTTAATACCATCAGAAGACTTTAAAACAAAAATATGGATTGATTTCATACAGTATGACAAATGGATCCTCGTAAGCAATGGAGGAGTCAAGATTTGAGTTGGGGGGAAAAATTTATATATGACATGCAATTATGGACTTGCATGCGAATATACATAGTTTAAAAAATTAAAAGCTATTCACTTGAATACTAAGTGAAATTTTAATATAAGAAAACCCACAATTTGTTTTTTAATCTATGTGAGTCATCCAATTTTCAATTTTTTGAAGTGGAAATTAAAGTTATGAATGGAATGACTTTTAGTAATTAGATAAATGCCAAATGCATTTTATGTTAGTTTCTTTTAATTAATTAATATAGTCTCTTAAAAAGTTCAATTTGTAATAATTTAAAACAATACTATGAACATATATGTACTTAAAACTTATGTGTTTAGCTTGAAAAGAATATCAAACTCTTGAGTTTTTTATATATTTCCTACTTTATTGTTTTGAATCAAATTTTCATAATGGAGAACAAATTATTCTAATTTTTTTTAATGAAATTTTACGTATATCAAAGATAATAGCTTATTAACCATATCAACAAAAAAAAAAAAAAAAATCACAAAAGAACAACAAATAACAAATTTCTAAATATATTATAATTTGATTAGAGGTATTTTTGTAATAATTAATAAGTCAGGGGATCAAATTTTTTTTTTTTTGGAGAAAAGTCAGGGGATCAAATTAATTATAGAAACATGAGTTTAATTAGTCCATATATTAGTGAACAAGGACAAATATTGTCTAGACGGATTAATAGATTAAACTTAAAACAACAACAATTAATTACTAGTGCTATAAAGCAAGCTCGTATTTTATTTTTATTACATTTTCTTAGTAATGAGAAACAATTTGAAAGAGGTGAGTCGACCGCTAGAACTACAGGTCTTAAAATAAAATGGACGACTAATTGTTTAGATTTTTTTGTTTTGGGTGGGTTAGGGGAAATTGCCTCCTTGACCCCTCTTGTCTCTGTCCTTGCTGGCAAAAGAAAGATAAGATTTTGGGCTTGAAAGAAAAGGATATTAATTTATCATTAAAATATAAATCATAAAATATACACTAACATGTACAACGCTCCAGTTACTAAAAATATAAACATTTTCATGACCCTAAAAAAGTTAAAGCTCTATATATATAGCTCTGTCTTTTTTTCCTTTTGTTTATTGGACAAAAAAAGCTCATATGCAAGATATCATGTGAATTTTTTTTTTTTTTTTTAAGTGTTACAACTTCAAAACTAATTAAGCAAATTTAATTATTTAAAACACAATTTTAAATAAATATTTAAATAGTTTTGGAAAATGTCCTATTCTTGCAAATAACTTGCAAAATTCACATCAAAATCTCACTACGTGGAGGTTATTTTTTTTGATAAACCTCACCACGTAGAGGTTAGATTGAAGTGTCAGAACAATTCATATATAACTACAAACACAATCGTCGTGGTAGGCGATTGAAAGTGACTATTCAAAATAAGAATTATCGTATATATTTAATGCACATATACAGATGGATAATATTGTTACACAGATTGGTGTATTTACTTCCTAATATGGACATAATCTATAAATTGTGGACACTAACACTGTCTAACAGTACATCAACAGGTGTGTGCAAGCAATGTGTACCTATCGTTGATACCAGATAAGTCACGGCTAATAGGACCTATGCATGAGATATCTTACAATTGATGTAGTCCACACACTAGTATAACCCACTTGTGAGATTTGATAGCAATGGATGTATAAGATTAATTTCTCCTAAACTAGAGCATGCATAGTGCCACGTTTCGCACTCCATGACACAAAATATTCCTTCTTCTTTGTTTGACAAATTTTTTTTCAAAACATCTTTCTCTAATTGCTAATAGGTTTGATTTGTGTAACAAAAAAAAAAAAAAAAAAAAACAGATCAAGAGAGAGATGCAATACACTTACTAGTATAAACCCTTTGATAATTTGGTCACTGTAGTACTCGGGATGTGATTTTTGCAACGAAAGCATATGATCTATCATAGTGTTTTCCTCCTCATCCTTACTCCTCTGATTATCAATAAGACCTTGCAAAAATGCATCCATTCTCTTGGAAATTTCCTTCACTTTCTTCTCCATACCCCCATTATCAATCCACCTCAACACTGGCACAAACTCTGCTGGATTCGACACAACTCCAAATGCTACTGTCTCCTTCAATAACCTCCTGAATTTCCCTGCTTCTTCCTCGTCCTTCAAGTCCTCCCCAAAATACCTCTTCCCTGCCACCATTCTCATTATGACGTTAAAGGTCAGATCCGAGAACATAGCTTTCAGCTCCACCTTGGCGAAACCTTGGCACGAGTTTCGTGACAGTTTCCATAGCAAGTGTTTGACCTCATCCTTTCGGATGTCTGAGAACATGTTGAGACGATTGGTTGAGAAGATTTCTAAGGCCGCAATGCGGCGAAGGTTGCGCCAGTGATCGCCAAACGGGGATGTTATCACAGTGGTGTGGTTGTAGACAAGGTGCTCGCCCACAAAGGAACTAGGACGGTTGGCTAAAACGATGTCATTCTTGGTGAAACATTCCTCAATTGCGGATGGGGACGATACAACAACCACAAGGCGGGAACCGAATTTGAGAGAGAAAACTTGACCGTATTTTTGCGAAAGACGGTACAAAGTACGATGAATTGGTGTCTTAATTAGATGGAGATGGCCTAGAAATGGCAGTGAAGGTGGGCTGGGAGGAAGGTGTAGTTTGCGTCGTGTTATTGTTTGGAGGAAGAGCTTGAAAGCAAAAAGGAGGATAAGAAGAGAAAGGAATAACATCAACATGTGTGCCATCTTTGTTTGTTTTGTTCCGTGAAGGTGATGATTATGTTTTTTTTTTTTTTAATAGAAGGTGTTGATTATGTGGTATATATATAGGGGACTGCATGCATGTAACTATGTGAGTATAGTTAGGGTGGACCCAAGATATTTAGGGACTGCATGCATGTAACTACAGAGTCTGCGTGTGCAAGTGTTTGTCTTCCATATGATCAGAGTCTACAAAGTCTGCGTGTGCACAGTGCACAGTGCAAGTGTTTGTCTTGTGCAAGTCTTCACGTCTTCCATATGAGCAGAGTCTGCATGTGAAACTATGACCCACTGTGACCGATCTTGCTGTATTACGTCATTGAGTACGTATATATGCAGGGCCGGCCCTGGGGTAAGCCTAGCAAGCCCCTAGGCTAGGGCAACCCCCCTCCAGGGGCAACCAAAAGGGAAAAAAAAAATTTATATTATACATTAAAAAAAAAAAATTATACATATACATAAGAAAAAAAAATTATTCATAAAATAAAATTTTTAGTAGAGGGCAAAAAAATAATTGAGAGGGTAAAAATAAAAAATTATCATAAATTAAGGGCAAAAAAATATATTTAGAGGGCAAATAAATAATCAAAGACAAAAATAAAAAATAATCATAGCTCTTAAACCAATTAGCAATATACGGGAGGGCAAAAAAAAATATTCAAGGGCAAGAATAAAAAATAATCATAACTCATAAACCAATTACCAATACACGGGAGGGAGGGCAAAAAAAATATTTAAAGGGCAAAAATAAAATATAATCATAAAACACCTAACAGACCAACAGATCTAACCAAAAGTAAACCCACCACCATGATCAGCCACTAGATCCTGTCCACCGGCACAAATAACTGGAGCAACCGAGCGGCTTGAACAGTAGCCAGCCACCACCACGCGCAAGGCACGCCGCGCGCAGACGCACGGCTGCAATGCGGCACACAGATTGGCAGACGCACGGCGGCATCTCACGCCGTCATGCAGCACGCGCACGCCACCGGTATTTTTTTCTCTCTCTTTCAGAGTTGCTGTTTTTGAGATTTGAGTGGTGAAGTTTGCTTTTAGTTTTACTGGCTCGGTTTTGTTTATGCAACACAGATGCTTTTTTTTTTTGTCTTTTGTGTTGATATTTTACTTTTGTGTGGATAAGTTTAATGCACAGGTGCCATTTAATGGCTTTTACGGGGGGGCTGGGTTTTGCTTATGCAGCACAGATTTTTTTTTTTTTTTTTCTTTTGTGTTGATATTTTTCTTTTGTGTGGATAAGTTATGCACATGTGCCATTTAATGCCTTTTACTGGGGGGCTAGGGACAGCGTGACCTGTTTGCTTTTTTATTTTTTTTATTTTTTTGGATAAGTTACGCACAGATGGCTTTTACTGGGGGCTAGGGACAGCGGTGGGTCAGTGCACCTGTTTGCCTTTTTTTTTTTTCTTTTCTTTTTTTTTTGAATAATTTTTTATACTTTCATCAAATATATTGTAATTTGTGTAAGTGCTATAGTGTTTGTGTTTATGAATGTTTATTTTATATTTATTTGAGACTTTAAATGTTATGTTGTTAAATTATTTGAGATTTTAAATTTTGTGTTGTTGAATATTTATTTGAAACCGTAAATGTTACGTTATTGTATGTGAATGTTGTGTGGTTGAGTATTTATCTAAGACTTTAAATGTTGGCATGTGTGGTGTGATTTTATTTGTATTGACTGAACCACGGTATCTTTTTGTTTCCGCACTCTCTACTCTCTACTATTATTGTTTTCTATTTTCCTACACACCATAACCAGTTAAAAGTATAATGTAACCTTGATTTTGTATAAAAAAAAAAATTTAGACTTTATGTTATTTTTTTTAATATTAAATAATAAATAGGGCAACCAAAATTAGTACAGGCTAGGGCAACCCATCTCTCGGGGCCGCCCCTGTTTGTACTTTATATTATATAGGTGAGTACGTTTATATAAACCTAATAAGCAGAATAATGGTCTGCTCAAACTCGCCATGTTTCTGCAGCGACCTCATCTTCTATATGAAGAAGGAAGTGTGTAAAAATCATAATGTATATATGTACTATATAAGAGTGTAATTAATATTGTTCTAGTTTGCCGTGTGAAAATAAAGTCGTTGAGAAATGCTAAGGAGAGCTTTTTCTTTTTTGTTTTAAATTTTGTTCACAACTTGAGAAAGTGACAAGTTATTATTATAGCAACATCACTTTCATATATATAATATGAACTCAATACAAATACTATTTTTATTATATGTTGATCACAACATATTATGTTAATAATAAAAAAGTAGTAAATTTTTTTGTATCCCTAAACTTATTGAACGTGGCAATCTATAAATTTGTTCATGATTCCACTACAAAATGTATTTCAAAACCCATTTCTTCTACAAAAACTCTTAATCTTTTAAAAATTTTATCTATTCCCATTCAGTTTTAATCATATTTTCTCTACTACGTACGTATGTGCGTGTGTGATATCAAATGAGAAGTGATTTTTTAAATTTTATTTTTATTTTGTCAAATCTTTTCTTTTTAGAATGGAAAACGATTTTTTGTAATAATTCGATAATTACAATAACGGGATAAGGATTTGAAATCTGATTTTGTATTAAAGGAGAACAACGAATACCACTAAGGTACAAAGCTCTCGGTGGAGGAACAATAATTTCACTCTTAAAAAAAACATTTGCGTCTATAGAATTAGTATTATATATTGTAATACTTTTTAGGGATATACACGCCAAGAAGTTACCGACTAGAACCAAAGTTTCAGAGAAACACCAACTGGTCAGGGCCAGCCCTAGGAATTATGAGGCCTGAGACGGTGCAAAAAAATGAAACCTTCTATCTTAAAAAAAAAAAAAAAAAACAATCATTGAAAAATTACTCTATATACGGTTTCTGCCAAAAAATTATTAATTAAACTTTTATACTTAATATTTTCTAACAAATCTTGTTCAATAGATAATATGGCTAATCCATTTAATCTTTTTTGTGACATAGTTGATCACAGTAAGATTTTTATAATTTTAACTTTGAAAAACTTCTTTCAACGGATGCGACCGTGACAAGTATAGTCAATAATTAATATTCTATATGTAATAGATGCATTTGGAACAATTCAATTCCTTGATAAAATTAAGTATATTTGTCGTTGTATTTTTTTCTTTTGGTAAAATCTATTATAAGACTTTTTAAGTCTGAAAATAAATCAATATCATCAAGATCAAAAAAATTATTAGGTTTTAAAAAACCTTCAAGATTAATATAATACTTTTTCAAATTATCATAATTTAGTGAAGTTAGCTTCTTCACATCAAATAAATACCAAAAATTGTTCTCATACATATTTGGGTTTGAGAAATAAATTATTATTAGGCTTAATTTAAATATATGGGCTTTTTTTAAAAAATTTTTTTATATATATAAATATATTGAGGCCTTTCAATAAAGGTCTTAAAAAAATTTGGATGAAACCTAATTTTGAGGTTAGGCTTAGGACAGTCATCCACCTTGCCCTTACCTAGAGTCACCCCTGCAATTGGTTCAGGTGGCCATCGACACGCTCTGCAGTAGTGGTTGGTGGCCTTTCCCCCGATAAACTAATATCAACTAGTTCGGTGGCCGAAAAGGGATTTTAAAAATCGTGGTTAAACTGAATCATCATATAGCTCTCTCCTATTTTAGACTTCTTAATAGTTTCCCCTTGCACCCCTCCCAATTTTTCCCATCTCTCCTTGTCCATCTCCCACACACCACCATGAACTATCCTCGTTGGCTCAAAAATTCAACCCCGACTGCACCAACTGATGATGAATACCCCTAGTTAATGGTTGTATGCGTTTTATAATTTTATTAACTAGATTGAATGGGATAACTATAGTAAGGTTTTTAGAACAATTTAAATTGATCAAGAAATTATGGTGAACATATATGAAAAGAAATAATATAAAAGTATAAACTTAATGTTTTTTTTTGTCCAATCTTCTCCGTCATATTCTTTGAGGCTAGTGGCGTATTTATGAACCCATGTGGAGGATGGGCTCACACAAGACAAATACGATCCCCAACCTCATGCTGGCACCATATATAGATTTCTGAAAGTATGAGGGGCCTCAAAACCCTCTAGTATCGCGGTCGCTCATCTGAGAAGATTAAAGTTGAAACAACTTTAGAATCAAGATCAATCGAAACATCCCTAAAGTAAGAAATCATTCCTAATATATTTAAGTTTTTCAAAATTTTCAAAGTTTAGGATTTGAAGGGATTTTTCAAGACTGGAAAGATTTAAGCCAATTGAGTGTGAAATAATTTCATATTTTGATAAATTTTGGGTTTCATGGTATGATTTAACCTAGAATGTTAATTAATAACTTGATTTTTGGAGGAGATAGTAATTAGTAAATTAGCCATAAAAATAATATTAAAATTAGAATATCATAAAAATAACTATATATTTGGATTCTACTCGAAAAAACTAAGTGAGAATTTCATCTTGTTCGTCAAAAGGAGTCAGAAAAAAAAAATATAAATAAATAAATAAAATTTTGGAGAGTAAGGATTCCTTACAAAGCCCACCTCTTTGCTCAATTAAGTCTGTAAAAGAATTAGGTGGTATTTGGATCCTTTACTCAAAAAGGATTTTTCGAATTTCTATGCATAAAATGCATTCTGAAAAAATCTGAGGTGTTTGGTTGAGATTTTGAAAAATGCAAAATGCATTTTGCAAATTCTTATTTCTAGAGCAAAAATCAAAATCCAAAAAAAAAAAAAAAAAGACCCACTCACCAAGAAAAGACTAGTGGACCACAGCTTCGGTCAAAAACTTAAATTTTGTAGTTCCCAAAATATTAAAACTTTTAAAAGGCGGTTTCATATATGTAATCTCAGAGTTATTAAGTGAAATTTTTTGGGTAGTCTTGCCAGGGTTCTATTGAAGTGTTTAGGTACAGACAATTTCCAATTAGATTGAATGCGTAAATTTGGTTTAACTGCTAAAGTTTGAGGTTAATGAATTAATTTGTGTATATAATTGTATTAGGTTAATCTCAAGGTGTCATAACTTTAAAATCTTTGTGAGGCTATTGGAGGTAAGTGACATTTTCCCTTAATTAGCGATTTTTTTTTTTTAAATATATATATATATATATATATATTTTGGTTAAACAAATATTTATTTGTTTCTCTCATTCAAATATTTATTTCTAAATTATTTTAATTTTATTTTAAGATAAAAATTACAATTTCATTCCTTTTGAAATGCTAGAATTTTTTATTAAATTGTTTTTACCCAGAAAGTTTTTACAATTTCAATTTTGGATCAATCATTTGAAAGATTTAGTGAAAAGAACCCATGGTTTGAATTAAATATATGTATAATTTTGTTTTTTCGTTGCAAAACTAAGAATCATATATGATTCTGGTGTGAATAGCAGTTAATTGATTATGTTTTAGGAAATTGAATTATTGTTGTATGACTATGCTTTGGACTCATCCATAATGAGGGGTATACTTTGGTATAGAAACCAATTTCTTCTGGAACTTATCACCAATCTATATTAGTTCTAAGCCTAGTCACGATAATTCGGTATACATATATATATATATATATATATATATATTTTAGAATGTTTTTCTTTTTATTTTTTGTTTCAAAGTCCGATGAGAATTCGGTATCATCATTCTTTGTTAAGAATATGTATTAGTAGTTCCAAATGAACTAAAATAATTTCATTTTAAGCCTACGACATTCAAATCATCTTTTCCCATAACCCATGGCAGATAAACCAAGTTAGCTACTGTGGCAATGTTAGACCAAAGAATAGAACATTCAGATAATCTAGGACTAGCGTATATAGAAGAAGGCAATAATCAGCATGAATCTCTTGCTCGGTGGATGGACGCATGTTAACTTCCACAACGTCAGAGTTCTATGGCAACCAAATTCCCCTTGCAAACCCAACTTTGTCAGAATATGATGCTCTCCATTTCAAATTCCTTTTATTTGTCAATTTCATTATCCAGATTTTATTTCCTGAACCATGAAATGGACCAACTAGCAGAGAGGATCCTATTCCAACTTTGTAAACATGGAAGGCTTCATTGAAAGTGCATGAGTCAATGATTTCTTTTGCCATGTCACCTTGGATTATTGTCTTTGTTACAATCATAATTATTAGTGGGTGGCAATTCACTATATACACCACAGACCTATGGAAATCAAGGTTCATGCCCCTACAATTCCACAACATTTATAGCACATTCATTGCTACGGTGAAGTGGGGTTAGGCATTCATCAATTGGAGATAGGCATATCCTCTAGCTACTCCATCAAATTCCATCCAAAATTGTGGAATCAGTGTATATTGCCGAACCACATAATTTCTTGTGTTCTTTATTTATGTGTTTTATCTCTTTCTCTCATCTTTAATCTTGCATAAATAGTTAATTTTCACACATACTCTTTAGTATTTTTGTATGTAAGAACCAAAGGCATTCTTTAGCCTAATAAGTTGCACTAACTCACCACCAAAAACAAAACAAAAAGAGAATTTTCATTTTTATTTCTTCATTGCATGCGCAAAGCAAGGAAATTGCACATTCAAAAGAAAAATTAGTCAATATTTTGGGAGCAATGCTCATTCATCTTACATAAGTGACAGTTTTTCAATGTAAATAATTAGTGAGACCTACTATTATGGAAGAAGAATGAACATTTCTCTCAGAGTTATGACTAATTATTCCCCTCATAGTGGCACTACTCGCGTTTGGTTCACTTGATGTACCCATGATCGTAATGACATTAGCGTAATATTCAACATTACAGTGTTTGGTTCATTTATATATCCGTAATGTAAAATTACAAGTACATTCACATCACCCTAAATTAGTGTGATGTGATTACATCTTTACATTAAAGGAATCTTACATTCCACTCTCATGGGAATGTGACAAATTTTTATATATATATATATATATATATAAATAAATAAATAAAAGAAAAACTAATAAATTGTAATTATAAAATTGTCATTAGATAATGACTAAAATACCTTCAGATACCTTAGAATAACCAAAATACCCATAAAAATCACCAAAATGCCTATTAAATCTCATAATTTATCAAAATATCAATTAAACCTCTAAAATGACCAATATATCCCTAAAACCTAAAAAAGACCAATATACTCAAAAAATGACTAAAATACCCCTAAAACCTAAAAAATGACCAATATACACAAAAAATGTCCAAAATGACCAAAATATCCTTGAAACCCCAAATATAACCAAAATACTCCTGATACCTCCAAAATGTACAAAAATGATCATAACACCCCCAAAACCTAAAAATGACTAAAATACTCTCAAAACCTAAAAAAAAATGACAAATATACACCAAAAACGTCCAAAATAACTAGAATAACCCAAAAATGACCAAAATACCCAAACCCAGAAAAATGACCGGAAATCCCAAAATTGACCCAAATACTACTAAACCTCCAAAATGACCAAAATACCTCTAGAAACCTATAATGACCAAAATATCATCGAAACCTCTAAAATGACCAATATACACCAGAAATGTCCAAAATGATCAGAATAATCCTGAAACCCCAAAAATGAACAAAATACCACCAAAATATCCTTGCCTCTAAAATGACCAATATACACCCAAAACGTTCAAAATGACTTAAATAACCCCGAAACCCTAAAAATGACCCAAATACTCCTAAAAGCTCCAAAATGACTAAAATACACCTAGAACTCTATAATGACCAAAATATCCCCAGAACTCCTAAAATAACCAAAATACCTCATGAATCACCAAAATGACCAAAATGCCCCTGAAATCCTTAAAATAACCAAATACCCAAAAACCACCAAAGTGACCAAAATATATCGAAACCCCTAAAATGACCACAATACCATCGGACCATCCAAAATGACAAAAATAAGCTTGAAACCTATCAAATTACCAAAATACCCTTAAAACCACCAAAACAACCAAAATACCCCAAAATGACCAAAATACTCTTGAAACCTCCAAAATGATCAAAATACGCTTGAAACCACCGAAATACCTCGGGGCCAAAGTGTTAACTTTTTTGGTCATTTTGGGGGCAAAGCGTCATTTCTCGAAAATCGGGTACAAAGACTATAATTTCGTCATACCTCGGGGTGTAAATGTATACCCTTTTGCCATTTATTTTCCTTCACAAAAGTAATACAAAAAAATTTTTAGTATATACTTTTTACTCTAGCACAAAGCTATTCCAAACATACAACCACCTTAGTAAAACAATGAAAATTGAATATCCAACTCAAATTAAGCTAATACGGGACCAAAAAGGTAAATAATTCCCACAGTTATTTTGGACATTTTTTTTAGGTTTTAGGAGTATTGTGGTCGTATTAGTGGTTACGAGGGTATTTTGGTCATTTTAGAGGGTTTGGAGTTATTTTTGTCATTTTGTAGGTTTCTAGAACTATTTTGGTAATTTTTGGATTCCAAGGGTTTTTTTTTTTGGTTATTTTAGAGGTTTTGGGGATATTTTGATCATTTTAGAGGTTTTCTGAGATATTTTGGCCATTTAAAGATTTCAGGGTTATTTTTGTCATATGGAGGTTTCGATGGTATTTTAGTCATTTTCTTTTAGGATTTAGAGGGTATTTTAGTCATTTTATAAGTTTCAGGGTTATTTTGGTCATTTTAGGATTCTGAGGGTATTTAGTCATTTTTAGGGGTTTTAGGGATATTTTGGTCTTTTTATAAGTTTTAGAGTTATTTTGGTCATTTTAGAAGTTTCAGTGTTATTTTGGTCATTTTAGGATTCTGATGGTATTTAGTCATTTTTAGGGATTCTAGGGGTATTTTGGTCATTTTAGAGGTTTCAAGACATTTTGGTCATTTTAGGATTTTGAGGGTATTTTGTTCATCTATACTAAATATAAAACCGAAGCTTTTTTTACTTTTATTTTTTCTGTTGACCTCATATAATTTTGACACATCAGTTTTCCAAGTCTCACAATTTTACACATCATTTATTATTTTTTCAATATTTTGTCACCTTTTACTTAAATCTATTTTCCTACCAGATTTCCACCTCTTTCTATCACACAGTCGCACGATTCTTCCTTCTCTTATTCTCTCTCTCACTCTTTCTTCCTTTCTTCTACTGATGATAACGGTGATTTGTCCATGTCTAGGCCGAGGTCGAAGGTTTCAGTTCAGCCAAACCCAGTCCCATCATCGGTTGCTCTTCGGCCTTCTCCCAATCGACAGCCTTAATCCCATCGTCTCGCCACTACTGCCCTCTTTGTCTTTGATTCCCTTCGCCACCCATGACCACGAGATCTTAGTCTGATGAGGAAAAATAACGCCATGAACGGTAATTTCTTCACCCGCTTTCAAAACCCCCAATTTGATTAGGGTTTGAGAATGGTGCAATTTGAAATTATAAAGTGAATTTTAGAGTCATAGTTGTGTTTTTTGCAGATGGTTGGATTAAATTTAACTGTTCTGATTTGTTATGGTTGCCTATATTGAAATAATTCATGAACACAAACTCACATACTTTCAAATATACTAAGTTCTGCAGAATATTTATCAACTTGTTTTACTCTTCTATTTTACCCAACAATGCTCTCTTTTGTACAGGTATTTCTTAGAGTGTTAAAGTTTTGATGCAAACTTTGAGTATATGCAATTGAGTTTTGTTCATTGGTGAATGAGAATTTGTTATCTTTGTAGTAGTTCAACTAGGTAAGTATTCGAAGAAATGCTTGAATGAACTTTCCATCACAAAAACTTGGGCTTGGATATGGATGTGGCTTGATTTGACAAAGCTGAAAATTTAGCAGTTTAATGTCTAATTTCTTAGTGTTAAAATAATAAGTGTTGAAATTGTAGAGATGGCAATAAGTCTTTAAGTTTGTTCACAGTTTGGAGAGTACAATTATTATTGAGAATAAGATAGTAGTTTTATAGGTTTTAGATGGATTGGAAGTAGACTAGCAACGAAAATTTTAAAACGTTAGGAATGTACTAGAACCTTAGGAGTAGCTAATTTGGACTTATAAAGTACTTGGATTAAGAGGCATTTACAATTTATATAGAGTTTAAACTTGATTAGGAAAATCAAGAAGCAGTAACCAAATTAACTCTGTTTTGTGATAAATGGGTTTTTTTGTGGAATGTGATAAATGCCTTTTGTGTTTCCAAAAAAATAGTACATGAAGTTGGATAGCACAGGTTGAGTCAATGTGGGCTGGTGTACATTGTTTAGATATTGACACTGTACATTGTTCATTGTTTAGATGTTGACACTGTACATTTAATTTATACGGATATTTTGTGGGCTGGTGTACATTGTTCAGATATTTTGTTACACTGTACATTTTGGTAGGATGGACACTGTTCATTGTTCGGATATGTTCTACATATTACATTTATTGGCTTGGTTATGGTCGCACGCTATGTGTTTGGTGAAATTCTGTTGAGACATGTGTTTTGGTGAATCTCCATATGTATCTAATATACAATATGTGCTTTCCTTTTTTTCTTTGGTTGTGACTTATTTTGCATGTTAATTTGTTGTGGTGAGATTATGTTAATTTGTATGGATTTTGCATTTGACTTCTATGTTCTTATGATTGTGACTAATTTTTTGGGTAGGGTGGGCACTGTATGATAGCAATTCGATCATTGAAAAAATGTGTCAATGACTCATTAAAATAATTTAGAAGTGCATGTTAATTTTTAAGATACTGTGCAGTTGTCGAAGGAAGTTTTATAATGCATCATTTGTGTCTAAATATAAATGAATAAGAAAAAATTTCTTATTGTCTCTGTTGCTCAAGTAAAAGAAATCCCCAAACATAATTGTCAAAATGCATGACCATTCCGCTACTGCATCATGCTTTCCATACTGAATGAAGATTTTTTATATATATATTTTGAAGTTCATGGTCCATGCCTCACAGCCAAAGCTTCATAGTTAACCTGATGGAAAAAGTTTCAGTTCTTAGATTAATATTATCTATTATTCTCTATTTGATAGCCAAAAGTTGGGTTTGTAATGACACTACCCAGTTGTTGAAATGCCTAGAATCTAATCAAAAGTTGGGTTTGTTATTGCTTAATTTCATTCCACTTTTTCCTATGTTTCAGGCAGAATTGACTGATCCAGTAGTGAAGGAACACTTAACATTCTTAGATCATGTGCTAAATTTCCTTCCATTAAGAGAGTGATTGTTACATCTTCAATTGTTGCAATCATGTGCAACAGAAAACCTCTTATCCCTAATATGATTTTGGATGAGACTTGGTTTTCTGATCCAGTTACTTGTGAGGAATTGAAGGTGTGAATACATTCTACTCCCTAAATTCTTATTATCCTTTTTTATGCTCATCATGTATAGCTACTCTTATATGCAGTTGACATCAGGATACTGCTTAAGAGATGATTTAGCAAGAAGCAAGAGAGAATATTATCTTTTTTACTTTTATTTTAATTTCTGTATGTATATTGCTGATGTAGCATTAGAGAATAGCAGCACATGGTTTGCCATTTTTTTTCCTATGTTCAAATTCTATGGTTCTTTAGAGGATCTTCACTGTTTTAAATACATTTTGAAAAGATCTACATGATACAATTAAGTCATTGCAGTGGAGTTTGATAGATTCACATGCTCACGGTAATATTGAACAATTTTTTTGATAGTATATAACAGATATTGCATATATATATTTTTTTTTGTCCTAGAATTAATCCAGGAAGGATCTCTCTCCTTTTTAGGTTTCTTTTTTTTGTTTGTTTGGTTTCAATTTTGGTATATGCTTTCGAAAACCTTAGCTGAGGAGGCTGTTTGGAAATTTGCTAAAGAGAATGGTCTTGAAGATACTCAGAATCGGCTTTCATCATGGCAAGGAAACAACTTCCTAGAGTAGAATAATGTCATGTAATTGATAATAATATCATCATCATATTAGTTGAGTTTTGGTTGAAATCTCTTAAATTGTTGTATGGAAAAATGTTAAATTAGTTCTGTTTAAACCACACGTATGTGCTTAGTACTTGAGTACCCTACATTTTCTCCTTAGAGAAGATCTTTAAATATGATGCACACCAAAGTTTAGATAGGATTTTGGGTTCTGTGTTGTGATGGGTTCTAAGGTTTTGCTTTAAGTAAGTTTCTTTCGGTAAGAAAGAGTAGGAGTTGTAGTTTTCAGTTATGGATTATGATGTGTCCTAAAGCCACTCAACAACTGGATAACTATGCCAGCCTTTCATAGTCATTTAGTAGGGGACTATGTACTATTATTAGTTGCTGTTAGGATAGGTGTTTATCATTGTTATGACTTAGTAGTTGGTTAGGAGCGTTGGATAGGAGCTGCTATTTGTTTATAGGGCTATTTAAAGTTGGTTCTTAGATGAACAATAATCAATGAGAATATTATTTCCAAACAACCCTTCTATTTAACTTGCTTGGAGGTTTGTCACCTCGAACCTGACTAAATCTATTCTATATAAGAACCGAACACAATAGATTGGTTTAGTTGTTGCGCTGATTTTTGTTGATTAAAAAAAAAATCTAAAATTTATTAATATTTCATTCGGTAAGAATGAGTAAGAGTTGCAATTTTTTGTTATGGATTACTTCTTGTATGAAATGAGAAGTATTTGGGTTTGTTTGGTTTAGTTGTTGCTTTGAGTTTTGCTTAAAAATAAATTCTGAAATTTAGTAATTTTTCTGTTTGGATTACTTCAATGTTGAGATGTAATTATTCTCAAACCAACACCTTTCTAAGAGAATTTTTTCCTGTATGACCAAATTGCAAATTTTAATTGAGCCTGGCTAAGGGAATTGTCATAATTCCAACCAATGGGGATTCTAGCACATGTAGTCCTTCAATGCTTCTACATTCCATAAATGTCTGTGTCATGCATACTTTTTATTTAGTTGGGAAGCCAAGCATTCATTATCAGAAATTGTGCTGAAAATTTTCTTCTAGCATTAATGTGATACTATTGTTGTTTTCCGAAGTGCAGTAGGAATTTTTAGTGAAAAATTTCTCATATTGGTGTGGTACTGTGTTAAGAGATTTGAGCTTTATAGGTCGTTTAATACTAATGTATTACTTAACATGCCTTTTGTATGTAACTGACTTTTCTTTATAGTTATTTTTTAAATTGCACTAAACATATGGGTTTGTGCATGTATAAGGAATTTTATTAAAGAACTCTCTAAAAAAATAAAAAATAAAAAATAAAAAAACATTTTCATCAAAAATAAAAATAACAAAAAATTTATTCCGTGCATCACACGGGTTTGCGACTAGTTGTTAATGGTTTTAGGGGTATTTTGGTTATTTAGATATTTCTGGGTTATTTTGGTCAGGATTCTTGGGGTATTTTAGTTATTTTTAGGGATTCTAAGGGTATTTTGGGTCATTTTAGAAGTTTCAGGGTTATTTTGCTCATTTTACAGGTTCCGAGTGTATTTTGGTGATTTTATTGGTTTTAGGGGGTATTTTGGCATTTTCAACAGTTTCAAGGATATTTTGGTAATTTTGGTGGTTTCATGAATGTTTTGATCATTTTTGTGATGTCAATGGTATTTTTGTTATTTGTTTTTAGTTTTTTAGATTATTTTAATCATTTTATAATTTTTTTTTATTAATTTGGTGAATGTTATGAACCAACCAAACATAGGAATGATACATTAAGGGAATCTCATTATAATGTGACTAACGAACCAAACACCGTAATCTTATATTTCCATGATTTGATTCCATGGATCAAAAATTCAAGAAATCTAACATCACGTTATAATATAACATCAAGTGAGCCAAATGCCCCCTAAAGTCTATAATCACACCATATGGCCAACAATTGTGATCACTCCACTACATCTAATGTTCTGTAGCCCACGCTGAATCAATTTTTTGCACAGACAAAGAGTAATCAAAGAAATTCATATATAAATATTGTCCCTGAATCCTACCAATTTATGAAAATATTTGTTAGTCTGTATTCATAATTTTAATTGCAATAATATGAGGAAGAAGCTTTTCCTAGTTTTAGTTGCTGTTGAGTTAATCTTCTTTCTATCATTAGAAGTTGATGCCAAAAAAGTAGTTTCAAAAGAGGGAAGGAAAGAAAAAATTGGCAAATCAGCTTGTAGTGGAAAAGGAGAGAATGACAAAGATGAAAACAGTGAATGAAACTGGTTATGGTGACGATAAATGTGCAGATGAAGATCAAGACCATGACATAGATGGTGATAATGGAAACGATGAAGATGGAGAAGATGGTGAGAATGGAAAAATTATAATAATTGTGTGTGTTTTGATAAAATGTCTGTTAGGTGTTGTAAAATGTGAGTAGTTTTGTACTAAAGTTAACTTTATCACAAATATCATCAATTTTATCCGAATTCACATATTTTATTTTTACAACAATAAACACTCATTTATCAATACGAACACAATATTTATCACAAAACACACAAATTTGATCAAAATCAACATGGGTCTCGGGACCTAACTGTTCCCCATGTTTAAAGCCATAAGAGTTAATGACAAAAAATATGGATCGATTTGACACTATATGATTATGACATTTGAATCCATGTGGATAAGGATTAGATCTGGGGCTTGAAAGGAAAAGCAGATATTTGACATTAAAAATATATCATGAAAACACACTAACATGTACCATGGAATATATTAAGAAAACAGACGGCAAAATTCAATTTAATCATATTAGTT
>BKZX01025238.1:0-12140 GCA_014362285.1 Fagus crenata | reverse complement strand
CTCTCTCTCTCTCTCTCTCTCTCTCTCTCTCTCTCTCTCTCTCTCTCATAATCAGTGCCTCTCTCAAACCAATAATAGAGCCTACAAAGGGGGTTTCAAAATTTTCCTTTGATTGTTCTTGTCTTCTTGACTTCTTTCCGTTCATTTTCTCTTTAGTTTGTTGACCAATTTAATTTGAAGGGAAAATAATAATTTTGATGTAATATGTGTAAATTTGGTGGGTCTAGGCATAAATTTAAAAATAAATTGAAAATTCCATTAAAATTTTTGAATTTGATGGAAAAATTGTTCACGGTGGGGTTATTTGCCTATTTCCAATACATTAGGGAAGACATTGTTTGGTTTTAAAGTTTAGAGAAGAAATTCAAGTAGACCCAATAGTTAAATGGAGGGAAAATGAAATTTTCCCATATATATATGAAATTCAAATAATAAAAAACTCCATCTTTTCAAAGGCTATATATATATATAAACTCCATGAAATTATATTTATTATCTTAGAAAGATAGAGAAGCGAAATGAGAAAGTAGGATGGACAATATAGATTGCACTGTCGAAAATTGCCACAATAAACAATTATAATTTACTAAAGCTTAGTCCACTTGAAGTATTTTTGAATACATATATATATATATATAAATGAAAAAAGTTTAATACTTGTGTGTGTGGTTTTACAAAAAAAATATTTTAATGGACAAGTTTAAATTGGATAAAAGGTGAGAAAGTGCTATTTCAACTCAGGTTATTTCATAATTTTATCCATTCAAAGAAAAAGAAAAGCAAAGAAACAAAGAAAAATAGAGAAACTTAATCCTAATTCATATTAATTATAGTACATTAAAGCTTTATGCTACGTATGCATAGTCTGCTTATAATAAGAATTATACTATTTGTCAAATAATGGCTCAGGAGAAGGGGGAAAAACTTCATTGTCTATTTGGAGCATCCATAGTCAATATGCAAGCAATTTAATGTAAGTTTGAATTTACTCTTTTTTTTTTTTTCTTTTAAGTTTCTAATTTATGTTCAATTTCTTAAAACTTTTCTTCTTCATTTTTTTTTTTTTTTTTTTTTAAGTTTAACTGCCAAACCTTCAAAATCAAATCTAAACATCTAATCCAAATGCATACTAAATCATCAATACAAAGTTAAATTCAATTCAATGGCAGCATCATCACTTCATAGAGTCTAGCAATTTTATGTTTCAATTTTCCCTACCATATATGGTAAACCCTGCCTAGCTATAGTTTGTAGCTTGAGATTATCAAAAAATAAAAAGTTTGTAGCTTGAGATATTTTTTGGGAATAGAGATCCCATAGAATAACTAGGGTATTGCATAATTTATTTTTGTTTTATTATTTAACTGTTTGACTTTTAAGTTTTTAAATTTTTGAATTGAATAGTTGAGATTGAAAGTTTCTTTAAAACATGGGATCCCATACAATACAAAAAATATATATTGCAGGCATCTCAATCCATTTTTTGGTGTTGGAATCTTCTGTGCCTATATGATGGTTGTCATGACCAATGTGGTACCTTTTAGAATTTCTTTGTTTACTTCCTCTTACCTTTTTTTTTTTTTTTTTCCTTCCATTTTTTATTATTTTTATTTTGTTATTTTCACTTTAAACGTTTGCAATAATATTTCTTTTTTTGATGAGTCTAGAGAAAATAATAAGTAATGATGAAAAACACACTACTATAAACAATAAGTAATGATGAAAACTGAAAAACACGTAAGTACCATGAGAAAATAAGACATGCAAACCATATTTTCCGGTTGGTGCTAGATGATCTTTCCAGCTCTTCCATGAAACTAGTGCACATGCACCCACTAAGCAAGTTAGATGTAACATGGGCTAGAGACAGGAGTACAGCTGCAGCTAATCCAAGCTTAAATGCATCACGGTTCGATTCCTTACACTCAATTGTTCGTAGCTTCATACGTGTGACCTTTATGAAAACAAAAGCTCAAAACTAGTGTAATTGAAAGAGAATAAAGAAAATAGTTAAACTGAATTCGTAACTTAAAGTATAAAATGGTTATAATCCTATAATATTATGGTGTCAGAATGATAAACAAAGGATAAATAGGCATAATTGTACAACATTTAGCAAAAAAGAAGAGGGCATAATTGTATAACTATATATTCCCAGGTTAATTAGACATATAAAAGAGTAATTGTGTACCTTGTTTTTGGCAAATTCAGCTTTAATGCTAAGAATACCAGCTACAACGTCCATAGCTACAAGTACTGGACAAACAAGAACAAGTATTTTTGCCATGCCTGCAACTTTAAAGCTAGCAATAGAGATATATCGACCATTTGAAGAAGAAGAAGAAGAAGAAGAAGAAGCTGAAAGAGAAACACAAATAGATGGGCTTCACTGACTAGTCATGACTCAATGAGTCATAGGTAGTCCGAAGTGGGGAACACTTAGGTCCCGTAACAGGATTGGTGTTGATTTTGATAAAATTTGTATGTTTTGTAGTAAATGTTGTATCCGTATTGATAAATGTGTATTTATTGATGTAAAAATAAAATGTGTGAATTTGGGTAGAATTAGTGATATTTGTGATAAAGTTAATTTCCTACAAACTACACACATTTTACAACACCTGACATACATTTTATCTTAACACATACAATATTTTATCAAAATATACACAAATATTATAATTTTTTATACTTCTAACCAGATGGTCCCACAGTAGGACCTAAGAATTTCCCAAAGTTAAGATGGGTATTTACTTTTACCACAACATTTTGTTTCAATTTTTGTACTTAGCGATTTAATGTGACAAAGAAATGCCAACTTATTTGTCAATACAACAATCTTCCTTTAGTGGATTTTTTTTTAATAAGAAATTGTTTTCCCTCCATTTTTGCTTTCACTCTTTGCAAGCTTATTCATGGTTAATTATTCAATAATTTGTACTTGTGAGAGGAATTATTTTCCTTATCGAGCTCATTTAGAATGTAGAAGACAACGAGTACTTAGAAAGAAAGAGACCAATGCTAGAGTTTGTGCTGATGAGCACCAATGACTCTCTTGATGTTTAACAATAAGGTTGGCTTCTCTAAAACTAACATTAAATCACTTTGTGGCATTGGGAGATCCACCAAGAAAGGCCGGAGGCACCGAGGCTTCACCGGAGAGAAATGAACGAATACCAGGCGGTTTAAGGGAAACGGATACCGTTTCCCATATAACATGAACAAGCGCTTTTCTAAAGGCGGAGCACGGACGTTTGCAGTATCCCAGAAGCATTAATTAAGGTGGTTGGAGCATTGATTGCCCCAGCCGAACACAGGCCTCGAGACGCCCGTCCCGTGACAGTCCAGCCAAATTCATTGAATGCATAAGGGGACAGCTGCTGCTACACTTAGAATCAATGTCACATCAGTCATTCGACGGTTGTCATAAGTCATTTCAACATCAAAATACGTGCCTCACAGCTGGTAAATACCACATGGAGACAGAACCACAAGTTCCCTATAAATAGAAGGGAAATGAGGCCTAAATCAGGTATGTGCATTTCATTAGAGAGAATATATACAGTTTATTATCTCCTTGATCCCTTAAGAAAGTATCTAACTTAATCTTCGGAGGGTGATCGGTGTATACTGCCACCACCTCTAAAGAGCTTTTCAATGTTTTGCAGCAAGATCCTCGACCATCTTTCATATAAGCCAGATATCTCCTGGTAATGTTCTCTAGTCTATTATATTATCAGAAAAATTACGCAACACAATTGGCACCGTTTGTGGGAAAGAAAGAGAGAATTAAGCCAGCCGAGTTAATCGAGCAGACCAACCTGAAAATGGCAGAGGAAAATGCCTTCGTACTGGCCGACAATCCCCTGCCCCTTCCCTCTTACACTAGGGGAATCAAGTAGAGATTTGTGCTGAGGCAAATGGGATAACGCTTCAAGAAAGCCAAGACATAAGAAGGACAGAGGTGCAAGGAGGAGAGTCTCACACCACGGGTGTTAGGATCAACGTTGAAGCCCTAAGAAGAAACCGAAAGATAGAAAGACTAGAAAAGGAACTGCGCGAGCTAAAGAACGCACAAGAGGGCTTTGAGCGACAGTAATCCAGGAGACAAAGATCCAGGAGTCATTCCGGATCCTGTGAAAGCTCCCACCATTTCCCCAAAAGACATGGGAGAGATCACAGAGCTCAAAGAAGTTTAAGGCAGAGCAAATCAGGAGAGAGAACGAGAAGGTCACCACCCGTACATAGGTCCGACGATGAGGACCATAACCCGGTATGGAAACAGCTACAACAGATCTCATACTCCCCTTTCTCTTCAAAGATCAAACGAGCAAAACTTCCCACAAAGTTCTCCCCCCCCCCTCCTCCCCCCCGAACTTAATTTCTTATAACGGGAAGAGCGATCTAGTAGGTCATCTGAGCCATTATAGGCAGTCCATGGCTCTCTACAATGGGAATGATGCCCTCATGTGCCGCATTTTCCCCTCCAGTCTAGGCGAGGTAGCACTCTGATGGTTTGACAGACTAGAGCACGGATCCACTTGCTCTTGGAGAGAACTTTCTAAAGTGTTCACCATCCACTTCATCACCAACACTAGAAAACCAAAAGAAGTGGACTTGCTGATGGCACTAACCATAAAGTCCAGTGAGAGCCTAAAATCCTACTCAGTAAGGTATTGGGAAACATACAACAAGATCGTCTTGTGCGAAGAGGATCTCGCCGTCAGGCAATTCAGATTTGGTTTGCCCACAGGATGCAGGATAAGGCAATCCCTGACCAAGAAGCCACCCCTCAACATGACGGATCTCATGTTCAAAATAGAACAACATATCTGTATTGAAGAGGATGGAGTGCAGTCCTAGAGGCAACCGGATAACAGCATACCCGCCCTTAAAAGGCTAAGCAGAGAAGACATAAGCAGGGCACCGCGCAAGTCTAAATAACTAGAGCCAGTCCAAAAGGAATCATTTGAGGCCGTGAACACCACCTTCAAAGAATCAATCTTCAGGATCCTCCATCAGATCAAGGATAAGCCCTACTTTGTGTTGCCACCTAAGATGGGAGGAGACTCGGCCTTCAGAGAGTCAAAACCATACTGTGCCTACTACAAGAAGAAGGGTCACTTGATTGAAAACTGCCGAGCTTACAAAGGGTTTTTGGAAGAGTTAGTTAGAAACGGGCATCTCCGCAAATTTGTGGATGACACGAAGCAGAGACAACAACAGGATCACCCCCCAAAACCAAAGGATCCGATTAGGATCATCGAAGTAATCCACACCCATACACGGGCCGCTAACCTCAGAGCGGAAACACAGACGGCCACTCATCTACAGGAAGTCTTCTAGGTCTGTGAGGATGCTTCCTCGGCTTCAAAAAGATTAAGGAAGGAAATAACAGAGGAAATTACCTTCACCAATCATGACCTTGAAGGGGTGCAATTGCCACACTCTGATGCCCTAGTCGTCACAATGCGAGTGGGCAACTTCAATGTCAAAAGAATACTAATTGACCCGGGGAGTTTAGCTGAAATCATGTATGACTCCCTCTTTAAAGGCCTAAATAAAAAAGTAGACCCATTGTACGGATTCACCGGAGAGTCGGTAATGCCCGTAGGCCGTGTCACCATCAAAGTACACGTAGGAACAGTCTCCTCCCCTACGAAGTTCTGGGTTCTAAACTCCTACTCCTCGTATAATGCTCTTCTAGGAAGGCCCTGATTACACAAAATGAGGGCTAAGGGCTGTCCCGTCCACCTTACATTAGAAACTGAGATTTCCAATGCCTGAGGGAATTATGGAAATTCGAAGTGATCAAGTGGCGGCCAAACAATACCTCATAGCTGTCGCTCATCTGAAAACGGTCGTCGTCCATAGACTGAAGCCGAGACAAATAACGGACAAATAGCAATCATAGGAGCGGGAGAAAAATGATGGCCGCCTCCCGCAGAAGAAATATGCCGAAGAACTGGAAAAATACCAAATACTCGATTCAGACCAAGAGAAATACTTCCTACTTGGCACATCCCTTCCACCGGAGCAAAAAGATGGCCTCTTAGCACTACTATTGAAGTATATAGATGTGTTTGCCTGGAACCCATACGAGGCACCCGACGTGGATCCTGCTTTTACCTGTCATAACCTAAATATGGACCCCCTGTCCCTGCCCGTTATTCAGAAGGGACGACGGACCGCTCCGCTCCATGAGGAAGCAGTGTGCAAGGAAGTAAACTGACTAATCGAAGTCGGCGCCATCAGGGAAATCCTTTATCCCACATGGCTCTCAAACACGGTCGTGGTCAAGAAGAAAAACAGAAAGTGGAGGGTCTGCATAGACTTCATTGATTTAAACAAAGTCTACCCCAAAGATCCGTTCCCATTGCCCAAGATTGACCAGCTTGTTGATGCTACCTCTGGTCATCAAAGGATGAGCTTCCTAGACGCTTTCCAAGGATACCACGAGATAGCTATGAATCTGGTAGACCAGGAAAAAATGGTGTTCATTACACCAAGGGAGATCTTTTGCTATCAAGTAATGCCTTTTGGATTAAAGAACGTCAGGGCCACATACTAGAGGATAATCACCAAGATGTTCACGGAACAAATTGGAAAAACAGTTGAAGTTTACATAGATGACATGGTAGTTAAAAGTATTTTTGCAGAAGATCATCTCAAAAACCTCCAGGCCGTGTTCAACATCTTGAGGCTATGCTGCCTCAAGCTCAACGCATCTAAATGTGCTTTTGGTGTAGGATCAGGGAAGTTCCTCGGATTCATGGTTACCCAACGAGGAATTGAGGCAAACCCAGACCAAATCACTGCCATCCTCAACCTAAAACCACCAAAAACCATCTGGGACATCCAAAGATTGACCGAAATGGCAGTGGCCTTGAACTGTTTCATCTCCCGATTAGCTGAGAAATGCTGCCCGTTCTTCAACCTGATAAAGGACAAAAATTTCCAATGGGCAGACCAATCTGATCAGGCATTCGAACAGTTAAAGGCGTATCTTACTACTGCTCTGCTGCTAGCCACTCAAATGAACGAGGACTTATTGTACATATACTTGGCCGCCTCTAAACACGCTGTCAGCGCGGCTATAGTACAAGAGGAGCACGGCATCCAGAAGCCGGTCTATTACACTAGCAAGACCCTAAACAGGGCGGAGTCACGCTATCTGTCGTTAGAAAAATTGGCCTTTGCATTAATATGCACCATCAAAAAGCTTCCCCACTACTTTTAGGCTCATACTATGATCGTCTTAACGGAGCATCCCTTGAAGGCTCTATTAAGAAGCGTAGATTTCTTAGGACAGATAACCAAATGGGGAGCTCAATTAGGGGCTTATGACATCAAATACCAACCCAGGACCTCAATCAAAGGACAGGTACTGAGTGATTTCATTGCCGAGTTCACCCCTACAGACGCAGAGCCCCTAGTGATGAATCAAGTCTTACCTATCCAACAGACGGAAAAGTGGAAGCTGTACATAGACGGGGCGTCTAACTCACGAAGGTCAGGCCTGGGCATAGTACTTACCACCCCCCAAGGTCAGTTGATGGAACTTGCAATCCGATTAGGCTTTCCCGCTTCCAACAATGTAACCGAATACAAAGCCTTACTGCATGGTCTACGAAAGCGCCATCGCTATCCAGGCGGATCCGTTACACGTCTATTGTGACTCTCAGTTCGTCGTGAGCCAAATCTCTGAAGAATATGCAGCAAAAGATGAAAAGATGGCAACATACCTCACTGAAGCAAAAAGGTTACTCAAGGAGTTCAATCATGTACAAGTAGTGCATATAGGCAGAGATCTGAACGGACATGCTGATGCCTTGGTCAGCTTAGCATCAGTTGTTGCCCCTGAATTGAGAAAGATCATATCCGTCAGTGTACAAGACCTCTCCAGTGTTGGAAGAGAAATAACTGACGGAATGTGTTCTAACAATTAGTCTACCAGTTGGATGAGCCCCATATTTGCTTATTTGAAAGATGATATGCTCCCTGAGGAACGAAAAGAAGAGGATCAGATCAGAAAAGTTGCACCACGGTATTGGGTATCAAAAGAAGGGCATCTCTACTGTAGGTCCCACACCAGGCCCTACCTCCGTTGTGTTCACCCTGATACCTTCCAAAACCTGTTGTGAGAGATTCACGAAAGAGTGTATAGAGGGCACACTAGAGGACGATCTTTGGCTCACCGGGCCATAGGGCAGGGCTATTGGTGGCCTTACATGTAAAAGGATGCAGCCCAATACTTTAAGAGATGCGAGAAATGTCAGCAATTCGCTCTTTCGATCCATCAGCCAACTGCCAGTCTTAATCCCATTTCAAGCCCTTAGCCATTTTCCTGATGGGGTCTGGATTTGGTAGGACCCCTCCTTAGAGCCCCAAAAAACCGACAATGGCTCATTATGACCACGGATTATTTTACAAAATAGGTGGAGGTGGAACCACTGACACACATTACGGACATCGATTCCAAGAAGTTTGTATGGAAAAACATCATAACCCGCTTTGGCATCCTGCGGGTGTTAGTATCAGACAACGGGACACAATTTGATAGCTGACTGTTCAAAGCATTTTGCGAACAGTATGAAATCAGGAACCATTTCTCTACACCCGTTTATCCTCAAGAAAACAGACAGGCGGAGTCCTCCAACAAAACCTTGCTAAACGGAATCAAGAAGCACTTGGAGCAGGCAAAATGAAGATGGGTTGAAGAACTATCAAGCATCTTGGGGGCCTTCAGAACCACCCCACGAAGTTCCACTGGGGAAACCCCCTTCTCACTCACGTACGGGGTTGAAGCGGTTATCCCTCTTGAGATCGGTCTACCGACAATCCGTACAGAACACTATGATCCCACCGAGACAAGTCTAGCCACAGAATTAGATCTGGCTGAGGAAAGAAGGGATTCAGCCACTTGGCCGCCTACCAGAATGGGTTGCAAAGAACCTATGAAAGGCGCGTCAATTCCCAAGAACTAGCAGTTGGAGACTTAGTCCTGAGAAAAGTCATCGGTAGCCAGAAGGATCCCACTCATGGCAAGCTTGGGCCAAACTGGGAGGGACCATACAAGATTACGTCTGTAGCAAGCACTGAGGCTTTTAAACTAGAGGGGCCTAATGATATGCTTGTAAAGCGGCCTTGGAACATTTGTAACCTCAAGAAGTATTATCAATGAAATCTCAATTATCAGCGTCATTCTCTTGATATCCCAAAAAGACCTGTCAAAGGCATAAACCCTAATTCATTCAGGTGTGATCAAGGATTCACATCCAAGATCATGACCATCAAGGCACGGATAAGAAGATCCGTTCCGGTCACCAGTGTAAGAATGCCCCAAAAAGACCTGTCAAAGGTATAAACCCTGATCCGTTCAGGTGTGATTAAGGATTCACATCCAAGATCATGACCATCAAAGCACGGATAAGAAGATTCGTTTTGGTCACCAGGGTAAGAATGCCCCAAAAAGACCTGTCAAAGGCATAAACCCTGATCCGTTCAGGTGTGATCAAGGATTCACATCCAAGATCATGACCATCAAGGCACGGATAAGAAGATCCGTTCTGGTCACCAGGGTAAGAATGCCCCAAAAAAACCTGTCAAAAGCAAACATCCTAATCCACTCAGGTGCGATCAAGGACTTACACCCCTACAAGACCTAATCAAAGCGTAAATCCTGGTCCATTCAGATGTGGCCGCATGCATCAACACTAACATCAGACCAAATCTATAATTTACGGTAAGGCTACTAAACAGACATGTATGAGAAGACAACAAACGGATTCAAATCCATAACACAAATACATGTTAAATCTCTATTCATTCATAACTTCTCAAAATTACAAAAAGAGGAGGTGGACAAACGCCGTTTACAACAGGAAAAGAAAGGGGGTAACAAGTAAAGAAAAACAGCTAAGAAGGGAGCGGGCCGGTCACGTCATCTGGAGGCTGCTAAGTGTTAGAAAGTCTAGCACCCATTTCCTCCTCCTCAACCCCAATTGGGGCATCCGAGTATGGGAGGTCTCTGAGAGGACGGAAAGGGGCTTCACCAGATCTTGACCATGTATACAAAGTCTTCCAGCCTTCTTGGAAAGACTCATTATATATGCCAGTTAATTGGCGTGCAATGTCAAGTTCTGCCTCCCTCCTTCCCCAGGCAAAAGTAGACTCCTCCGCCTCAGCTAACCACGCCTCAAAGGCCTTCAATTTTTCTTCAGCAGCTGAATTGGAATCCAAAGTAATCTTGAGGGATTCCTCTACCTCTGTCCGCTTCTGAAGCTCAGCGCGAGCCCTCTTGTCCGCCTCAACTGCCGCCTTCTTGGCCGCAAAGTAACGGTTGGCCAACCCAATTGCCTTTCTCAGCTCCTCCACTTGAGAGCAATACCGGTCCTCTATGACCAAGGAGCCCTGAATCCCTTGCATACCAGAACAAAAGGAAAGTCACAACTTTGAATTGAACACAAACATAAAGTAAGTGGGAAGATCCTTACCATCATCAGGCCGCGCCTGAGGTTATCTATCACCTTCGGGTTCGTTGACCGCTTCCATTCTGCCATGTCAGTAGGGAGCCGTGCAGCCTGGCAAAGTGAGCTTGCCACTTTGGCTCCCATGCCATCACCCATTGGAAGAATAGCCGCGCTGGACCTCACGGCCTCCCCAAAGACTTCAAAGGATGGGGCTCAGACCAGATCGTTCCCAGACCCGAAAGCAACAGCGTCTCTCGGGATCGCTGAGGGGTCAAGTACATTCCCCAGCAACATCATCCGGGGTTGAGAAGGCGGACTGGGGCCACTCAGAGGAGACGAGCGGGGGATTTCTTGTATTTTCGCCCCGCCTTCAGGTTGTGAGGAAGACCCCCGCTAAACCGCTTTCCTCTTCCTGGGAGGATTGTCTTTAGGAACGGCCGTCTCTGCTGCTGGGGTGGGGCGGGGAGGGAGAAAGTCTTTCAAACTAAACCCAATCATGTACCTGATGTCGTGGTGGGGAGCGGGCTGATTCTCAACAACTCGCTGAGCGACCTCTATGCTCTTGACTTTCCTGCAAGTCAGGAACGTCTTAGCAGAGGGAATGTAACGGAGGAGCAAGAAGGCGGAGCGTGGTTGTCCAAAATCGTCCGTACAAACCTCACTGTTGTAGGCGATCTGTAAACCAGCAAAGTCAATCAAACGCTCTCGAGGCTTCCTTTGTTCGTTAGCTGCACACAAAAAAGTGACTGTATTAAAGTAATTACAAACGCCAAGAATAAGATTTGGAAATCATGCTTTTTTTTACAAAGCCTGACCTCGTGTCCCGTCTGTGGTCGGGCACCGTTGGTTGGGAAGGTGCCATGCTGCCGTGACCAAAAGATAGTCATCTGACATATCTTTATGGGTGTCAGGGAGGCCGTTCACCAAAGTTCTATCCATAACTCGTGGCCTCAATGAATAGGCCTCATTTTTCATACTATACAAAATGTATGTGGCCACTATATCATGCACAGTCAGTGACAGGCCTAATCGGTGATTTAGCTCCACCACCCCCATTACTATCCTAAATATGTTGGGAGAGACTTGGGTGGGAGATAGATTAAAGAAGTTCAAAAATTCCACCAAAAGGGGGTCCAAAGGAAAACGAACTCCCTCCTCTATGATGGCAGCCACTGGGATCACACGGTCACCCGAACATCCTCCCAATGCCGATACTCAAGACCCACGTCGTTTGGAATGCTATAATGACGGCGAAAGGCCACCATTGCTTCCAACGGGTGGACGTATTTGGCTAACCTACCGAAAGCCTTTTTCTTTGCCATGACAGCAACGCAAGAAATGAAAGAAAGGAAGTAGAAGACTTACAAGAATATATGGAGGCAAAGGAAGCAGGAGATCAAGTGTGAGAGCAATAGTCAAGCAGTGGCAAAAATGGCAAAAAAAGGAGAATAGAAACCAAAACAACGGGCGTAACGCCAGCTTATATAGAGGTAATGACCTCGAAACAATAAAGGAGCATTTAAGGAAGCCTCTGCCAATGGGTCATGTCCACCAATCACGTCCTGGCGAATGAAAGGGCGAAATAGGGTTGTAATAATGATCCCTAAACGTCATCACGCACATTAGCACGTAAAACAAGAAAAGAGATTGAAACAACAAGCACGATCT
>BKZX01025237.1:0-22278 GCA_014362285.1 Fagus crenata | reverse complement strand
CCAATGGGGATATATGTTGGTATCGAAACTAGTTTCATTCTGGGGTTTGCCACCGACATATGTTTGGTTTTTGGGTCTTGTCACAAGGATAATGTGGCCGTAGTCACTAAGACTGTTTAGTATATGTATTTATATCTATATCTGTATCTGAATTTGAATCTATATCTGTATCTGTATTTATTTCTAAATATGTTTAATTTGCTGTTTGCAAATAAAATAATATATTTTATTTTGTGAACCAAACCAAATGCTTTATCAAAACAATCGTTTGAGAATTTTGTAGTACCTATGTATATCTGTTTTTGACAAATGTGTATTTGATCCGACTGGATAAGGATATTGGTTATTTACTGGGCTTCCCGGCTTACCTCCTTTCTTTTTCATTTCAGATTCTGAGGATTAGCTAGCTCGGACGTTGCGGGGGAGTTGTGTGAGAAGGACTTCTAGGCATGAATAATATTAGTATTTCTTATTTGTTGATTAGGGACTTTATGTGATAGGCTTTTGCTTATTAGGTTTTGAAATAGCAATGCATGGATTTTAATTCATTTGAACTTACAGGTTATTATGTTAATTTAGAGATTTTATATTAAGGATATTATTTTGTTAGAACCTGTTAGTAAGACCTGGCACACTTGTAAGGCACGTCTTATGGGTGTGCGGCCGTTATCACGTGTCAAACTCATGCTTTGGGTTTGAAGTGTGACAATTCTACTCAAAAATAAAAATAAAAATTTATTTTCTAAGTGTGTAAGTGTATTTAATTATGGACAGAGTTTGGCTACAAACTGGTTTGTAGCCCAGCGCTACAAACCGCTAGATGTCACCATTTTAAGATGGACACCTGTCCCGATCATGTGAGAGTCACATGACTAAGTTAACATACTCATAACCCCGTTAACTCCACCCCTCTCTCTCCTCCATTTTCTCTCTCTTCTCTGCCCCCAAATCTGTCTCTCTCCTCTGCTCCAATACCACCACACCGTTTTCACTCTCCCCTCTTCACCGGAGCACTGGTCCCCCAACCAATTTCCTTTAGCCAAATTCATAGATTACAGCCACTGTATCCAAACCTATATGATTCTCAAAATAAATCAAAAAATCAAAACCCAACATCTTAATTCCGGTAACATGGTTCTTCAACCATGAGAAACCCACACCAAACAAAACTCCAAATCACAAACACCCACAATCAAAAACCCATAGCCAAACTTACCTTCAACCAAAACCAAAAAGCCATGACTAACCAAAAAGCCATGACCTTCAACCAAACTTACCTTCGGCTAAGCTTAGATCCAACCCAAAACTCATACAACAAGGAACAAAAAGGACAAACAAACAAACCCAGATTTGAAAAAAATAAAATAAAAACATATCTGAAAAAAATATAAAAATAACTCCATGAGAGTGAGAGAGAGCCTTAGATTGAGACAAAGAAACAGGTGGTGAGAGAAATCTAAGACTGGGATGAGTGGCGGCGACGGCGACTGTGGCAGGATGAGAGAGAACGAAGGAGGAGAGAGACTGATGGGGGTTGGATGAGAGAGAAAGTGTAAGGTGAGAGTGAGACACCGTGAGAGGAAATGAAGTTAACTCTGTTAGTTCTCTGTTAGATTGGTTTAGTAGCTCAAGTGCCTCTCAAGTGATTAAAACAGGTGTCCACCTTAAAATGATGACATCTAAGCGGTTTGTAGCACTCGGCTACAAAATGGTTTGTAGCCAAACCCTGTCCTTTAATTATAATAGAAAGAAAAATTTATAATAGACTTTTTATTTTGTATATGCATTAGTTTTTTGATAAGTAAATATAGACTTGTACAAACTTAAAACTAATGAGAGTATTTATATGTGAGTAAACTAAGTAGGGTTAAAACTTAAAAGAAATAAAAGGGTTTTTATTAATGTATTATATTCAGGGCGGGAGAGGCATCCCCCTACCCCGCCCCAAACCCGTATGGGTTTTTAAAACATCACCCGCCCCCACCCCATTAACACTATGGATCGGGTAAAACCCGCCCCTAACAGGGCGGATCGGATAGGGTATCCGCGGGTCGGATGCAAATTGCCATCCCTACTTGAACTCTTTCTTCACCATGATGGGCTCCATTGTTAACTATTGGGTGCACGTGAGCACCATGTTCCAGCCCACACCAAAGCAAGGCTCAATTGATGAGCTTGCTGGACACGTATAGAAGACTACTTCTATTAGAAGTAGGAAACTTGTGTTCTATTAGAAATACAACAAGTGAGGTGGCATTCTTGACTTATATAAAGAAATCATTAAGTGAGGAGGTTAAGTAATTGTATCATAAATAGAAGACTTAAGTGGTTGATACCCTATTACAACTGGAAGTGTATTGTAGTGTGTTAGTAGGAAGTTGTGTTCTATTAGAAATAGAACAACTCAGTTGGTTAAAGTCTAGTATTGAATTCCCAACATTAACCTACAAATAACACCCAGTTTGCTACAAATAATCTAGTATTGAATTCCAAAAGGTGATGGAATATGAAAGTCTTATTACACGTTTACCAAAAATCAAAGAAGAAAGTGCCTTACACTTGTGTCAAGTCTTAGAGAACTCTCCATGGCATGGGCAAAGGCCATTTTTAGCTTAAAAATAACTAATACGTCCCAAAAAATAAGCCTCACGGATTGGGTACACATTAGCCAAATAAGCCTTTTGCTATAATGATTTTTTATTTTTATAGAACATTGTTCATTAGCAAATTATATATTTTATTTTTTTCTTTTGTTATACCTCATTTGTTTATTCTCTTCTCACTCTCTCTGAAGTAGGTCGCCCTCTCTCTGAAACAGCTCTCCCTCTATCTCTCACGCTTGGATCAACCTATTATGTAAAACTTATCCTCTAATTGAGTACATGATCATAGCATGAGCATACAAGCAACAATATTATATCAGATGTGATTAGGAGAATATACCTGAATCCATTGATGAAATTAATAGAAGTAATAGGACGTCTTCTACTCTCTTACTCTCTTGAGTTCAAGTCTAATGGGGAGACTTCAAAGTGACGGTAGGTTAGAGTGAGAGTAGGGACCCCTATAACGCTATATTTATATGATAAATATAGGGCCTTAATGTAAACCCTAAACCCATAAAGGATTTACCTAACTTAGGTCCACACATTAAAATACCCATGTCCTACATTATTAAATGTAGCTAAGGTGCACCAAAGTCTAATAAACAATATATGATCACATTAAACTTAATGGGCTTTACCGGTCAACTCTCTGTCATACGAGGCATCCTATCAATTTGATTTTGACACAAAAGAATGCTGCTCATAAAATAAAATCTTACATTCTCCCACTTGAGCAACATAAGTCAAAGATTTTTTATTTTTTATTTTTTTTAAAGAAGAAAAAATTGACTCTCCGAATTGATAATACTCTATGGGGCCACAATCCTAACAGAATGCCCAAGAGAGTAACACCTTAGACTTTGTACTTAGTTAAATGAAAACACAAGTATCCAATTATATAGGTCAATACATCCAAAATTGATATAAGACTATACATAGTCAAAATACTTATTATTCCATCAACTCAGGTAATATGGTATGGTAATGTGTGGTATGGAAATTACATGCAATTGTGATCACCATGTCGATTTCCATAAGGTCCAACAATATGTTTTTATCAAGAGCCAATAAAGCTTCCCAAGAAGCTCCTTAAGACTAGCGAAAACTTTATGTCTTAAGTAGTAGAACTTTCACTCATAGGTCCAAGCCTGTATACCGTATGAGTTAACCGCCCTGCTTAAAGCTAAAACATGCTTTAAGACTTTTCCTGCCATAATAAACTTATATGTGTACACAAAATATGGCAAATAACATAACACGCATAAACAATGCATAATCAATATTCTCGAGAATGTAAATTGACTTAGTCAAAATAATAAACTGCAGTTTAACTTAAACAAAAACATAATTCTCATTAACCAAAAACATCAAAACTTTCAACCAATCCCATATGAGTAACATGCTCCTTAAAAACTTTAGGAAGCAATCCTTTGGTTAGGGGATCAGCAATCATCTCCTCGTGGCTATATGAATAATAGAAGTTTGCAACTCTAGAATCTTCTCTCTAACAACCAAATACTTGATGTGCATATGTTTTGATCTAGATGATCTTTTATTATTCTTTGAGAAGCAAACCGTAGTGGAATTATCATTGTAGATTGTCAAAGGCTTAGAGATTGAATCCACAATCTCTAACCTTGAAATAAAATTTCGCAACTAAACAACCTATAAAGTTGCCTCATAACAAGCTACATACTCAGTTTATCTCCTTTCACCAAGATCTTTCATCTAAAAATTATTGAACAAAAACCTTTTAGTTTCATGCAGCAAAATCTAAATCATTGCTAGCAAGAAGAATATCATCAACATAGGGCACCAAGCAAATAATCTTGCTCCCACTAATCTTCAGGTATATACAATGATCAACTATATTTTCTTTGAAACCATATCCGTCATAAAACTCACCACCCCGTTCTGATCTTACAATCTTGATTTCCTTTTCCCCTTTAAGTTCTATATCAGCTTTATAAAATTTGAACACATGCAAAGCCTCAGATTTTTCTTGTATGAGAAGAATATATCCATAACAAGATAAGTGGTCAATGAAAGTAATAAAGTATTTACATCCACCCAAAATGGCAGATGTAAATGGTCCATAAATGTCAGTATGAATGATCTCCAATAGCCCCTTATTCCGGGTAGCCCTTTTCTTCCTGGCTCTCGTAATTTTCCCTTTAACACAATCAACACAAGTATGAAAATTTGAAAAGTCAAGAGAATCCAGAATACTCTGAAAATATGAAAAGTCGAGAGAATCCAGAATACCATTTCTAGTTAACCTCTCCATTCTATCTCTCGTAATATGCCCTAAATGTCTATGCCATAACATCGAAGAAAATTCATCATTAACATGTTTAGATCCAATAATAGCAAACACATGATGAGAAAAAAGGGTAATTTAAATCTAAATCTAACTTGTATAAGCCATCACATAAAATACCAGAAGCTACCTCATGAGAACCATAATAAAAGAAAAAATCTTGTATTACCAAAATGAAATACAAAACCACTAGAATCTAATTTAGAAACAAAAATTAAACTACGTCTAATAGAAGGAACATAAATGACATCGTCCAAAACTAAAGCACCACCAAAAGCTAAAGGTAAATTAACCACTCCTATGAATTCTACTAAAGCCTTCTCTCCATTGCCCATGCAACCTCTCCATCATTTGGCCTCCTCTTGCTTTTGAATCCCTTTCTTCTCAAGCCAATTCTTAAAATGGTTACAATCTTTCTTAACGTGTCCCTTTTTTCGGCACCAGAAGCACTTTCCTTTCATGTCCTCATTCTTATGCTTGAACTGGGGTTTGGAATTGTTAAAATTGCCACCCTTATTCCCATTTTGATTGTTTCTGTTGCCCTTATAAAACTTCCTATCGCCTTCACTATGATTATGGGTCACCATATGGGCACTCTCAATCTTACTCTTTCGCATCATCTCCTCATGTTGCACCACAATTGTAGTCATCTCATCTAACCCCCATTCACCCTTCACAACATTATAAGAAGTCTTAAGAGCACTAAACTGGTCAGGAAGAGACTCAAGGATCAACCACACAAGGTAAAAATTAGGTATGTCAACTTTCATATCCCTCAATCTCATTGCAAGATTAGTCATTCTCATGACGTGTTCACGAATCCCAATAGTACCATCATAAGTAGTGGTGGTCAATAGGCGCATGTAATTACTCTTCTCTGCCTTGTCGAAAACAACAAATTTCTTACTCACGGCAGCAGATAATCCTTCACATTGTCACAGTGAGGAATGCTATTCTTGATTGTCTTGTCCATAGACAAACGCATAATCATCATACATAACTTGTTAGATTCCGCCTATTTATTAAAATAGGCTTTAGCCCCAGCAGAACTTTGAGAAATGATTGCATCAGGCTTATTAACCTTTAAAGCTAAGTCCAACCTCATGATAGCCAAAACAACACGCAATGTCTCATTCCATTCCTCAAAGTTTGTCCCATTCAATGTCTTGATAGAAGACAAATGCGAAGAAAAAGAAGGGGTATCCAAGGCTGATAAAATATGAGATATTTAAGCTCACCAAAATTGCATATGTAAACAGGCTATATGCAAATTAATATTTCATTAAAAATTTATTCAGATTTGTCAGAGTAAACCATACAAACAAAAATCTGACAAGAGTTCTAATGCATCATTAGGATCTGCTTTTGGAGCAAAGACCATAATATGCCATAGGACTTCACAAACAAGTGGAAAAGCTAAATATACTGATGACAAAATTTTTGAAGAGTTCAACACCTTTGGGGCAGAAGAATTATTCTAAATTTTGGCAACCATACATTTACTTAACCCCATTGGAAATTCCACCAAGTAAAGACCCTCTTAAGGAGATAATCATTACCCGTCTGAACCCCAATGCCATTGCAATCCAAGAACAATTAATAATGATAAAACATTATAAAGAATTCAAAAAATTCTCGTTGACCTTAATGGTATGCCCACTGTGTGGAAACATAATCATTCAACCCTACGAAAACCGATGAATCTTTGGATGCATCACAATATCCATAATGTCTAATAAAATATTTTCAACATGTATACAAATTTTTCTCATTCAATTTACAATTAAATATTGCATAATTCATAAACAAATATTATGAATAATCAATGAGAAAATAAAACTGAATCACATTGAAATTATAGTGCAATTATACACTGCCTTTAAAAGCTGAAAATATCATAACAGTTTTCTTTTTGAAAAACAAATTTCAGCAACAAAATTGCCTCCAAATTGTGGAGAACAAATAAAATATGCATTGGTTATTGACCTAGACTAATAAATTTGTAGAAGTCAGGAACCATAGGTTACTACAGTTGCTGGACTATTTTCATTCTTTATTCCAATTCAATGTTGCAATAGCAGTAAATTATTGAAGAAACTAAGTTCAATCAAATATGTATACAACTCTAGAAAAGCCCCACGTCATATGAAATTGGTAAGCTTTCAAATGGTGAGTTTTCAATTACAAATTTTTTCCCTGAAGTAGTTCTATGTTTTTGTCTCATTATTAGTATTAATGGTCATTGGCTTTTCTACATCAAAACTACTAGCTGCATACACCAGTGAAACCGTATATGTGAATACCGAATTTGAGAATACAGCGGAAACCGATTAATACATCAGTAATATATAACAAACCATAGATATGTTAATTACCGATTGAATCACCAGTAATATATATATATATATATATATATTCAACCATATATATACATATATGGCCTATACATCATACATGCTTATCTAAAAGCAAAATATGCGATTCTACCTGCATAAGAAAACTCTGTTCCAAATACGGCAGTAATATATAAAATGTAGACATGCCAATGTAGAGGTCAACAGTTACAGCATGTGACAATTGACAAAAGCATAAATATCCGTAAGGTTAACCAAAATTCAACCTAATATTCTTAATATGAAAAGTACCAGTTGGCAAGATGCTTTGTTTTAACATTCCTCGGTACTCAATCCACAATCTTGTTGTAAACATAAAAACTACAGGATTATCATGGGTTATAATGGCAGAGGTATGTAACGTATTGAACCCTGAATCCATTTACAAACTTATTTTGTAATTTTTCATTTACAAACATCTTTATAGCTGTTTAATCAAACAGTGAATATTTATATTATTGAACTTAATAAAACGGTGAATGTTGTTTACACAGCGGACTTAAATATTGAGAGCAACAAAACAACAATGCTACTAGTATAAACTGAATCGGCCAGATCATTAAAAAAAAAAAAAACAATCAAAAAATCCGAATACAATGTTTTAGTATTTTCATCAGTAAAACAATTTGAAAATAATGTAATACTTCATAGCCCATGTATGAGCATGATCGCTCTGATACCAACTGTAAAACTTATCCTCTAATTGAGTACATGATCATAGCATGAGCATACAAGTAACAATATTATATCAGATGTGATTAGGAGAACATACCTGAATCCATTGATGAAATTAATAGAAGTAATAGAGCATCTTCTACTCTCTTACTCTCTTGAGTTCAAGTCTAATGGGGAGACTTCAAAGTGACGGTAGGTTAGAGTGAGAGCAGGGACCCCTATAACGCTATATTTATATGATAAATATAGGGCCTTAATGTAAACCCTAAACCCATAAAGGATTTACCTAACTTAGGCCCACACATTAAAATACCCATGTCCTACATTATAAAATGTAGCTAAGGTGCACCAAAGTCCAATAAACAATATATGATCACATTAAACTTAAAGGGCTTTACCAGTCAACTTTCTGTCATACGAGGCATCTTATCAATTCGGTTTTGACACAAAAGAATGCTGCTCACAAAATAAAATCTTACATATTACTCTAATGTTGTCGACATTTGGGATGCATCTTTGCCAAGAAATAGAAAAGAGAAATAAATAATTTCAAAAGAATAGAGAGACGATGATGGGTCTAAGAGAAATAAAAGAAGTGGATTTGTATTACGCTTTGTGGTGCTACTGTATTTTGGAAATCTTCTAAACTAATGTGCATTGCTAGGTCCATAATGGAATTAATGTTTATTGCTTTAGATAAAGCAGGAGAGGAAACATAGTGGCTTCGTCATTTCTTAGAAGGCATGCTAGTGGTCAAAATTTGTACCTCCAATTTGTATACATTGTGATAGCCAATTAGCAATTGGTAGGGAACAAAGTCATATGTACAATGGTAAGTCTCGACATATTCGTCGTAGACACAATACAATTAAAGAAGTTACTCTCAAATGAAATTATCACCATTGACTACACAAAGTCAAAAGATAATAATAGCGCATCTGTTAGGCAAAGGTTTGAGTGGAAAGCAAGTAAATTGCTTATCAAGGGGAATGAATTTAAAGCCAATAATATAAGTCTCATGATGGCAACCTTACCTAGTTGATTGGATATCCTAAAATCTAGATTCAAAAGAACAACTGAATTATGTTGGACTTAGTAGTATCATTATAGAGACAACATCTCTTATCCATTTCTATGATGAAATAGTGATGCATGTAAAAATTTAGGATACGCTATGCTTTTAATAATTCATATACCTTAGATATCTATGTGGGGTAAAGCATGATACGCTTATCTCCTATGTGAGTGTGAAATGTGGCCGCTTCTATGAGATTTTTAAGGCAAAATTCTCTAAAACACTCATGAAACCAAGAAAGTGTTAAGGACCAAAATGAACACGATAATGAGAACTAACTATAATAAAAAAGGAGTTGTGCGGATTCTATTATCTTGGTATACATAAACGACTAAATGGTTCAAGACATCATGTTCACCGGTAATCCAAATATATCTGATAGTCTTTCACAAAGGAAGGTTCAAAACCAAAAGCTAGCTCTCCCGAGACAAGAAACTTTTCACTCTACTGTATGTGTGTTTGCATTTTCATTTGCATTAGTGTTTAATTCAATTTCCATTTATGTGGGTGATTGTTGGAAAAATAGTCTTATAACAAGTGTAGGTGGATAACTTTGAGCCAAAATAAAAGTGAGACACACATGTCCTTTGTGGTAGGTCCAGGTTGGCACATGTTTTCTTTCGTATGGAGAATAACATGTGATCATTTACTCAAAACCATAGAGCAGTGAATATGAAATTCCTAAAGTGTACTTGAATATGAGTTAAAGTACTTATAAAAAAAAAAAAAGAACGTGAGTTAAAGTAGTGAATAATTCTTGTGTTGGCCCACATAGGAAAGAATTTAGATATTAATTATTTTTGTATTTATAGTGTTAGTTATTTATTAGAATAATATGTCTATTCATTTTGCATTGGTTTGGTACTGATGCGTACAAGTTTATAAATACTAATCGCAAACCCGTGCGATGCACGAAAAAAATATATATTTTTTTTAGAGATTTATTAAATCATAATATCATTATTGTTTACTATGAATATTTTTCATAAATGCATTAAAATACATATATTCATCAGGCAAACACAGATTCTTTAAAAAAATTATATTGTTTCTAACTCAGTGCTTCAATAGGTAGGAATAAGGATAGAATTACAATTGTCGTATTTTAACAATTATTTGTATTTCAAATATTACAAACTTAAACATCTATCCTATCAACTCTTATCATCTTGTTGCTGTGATGTATGTATCCAAGGTAGGAGATTACTTTGTGCTTATCATATGTAGAGATGTTTTAGTATCCATAGTCTTCCATTTCGGTTTGGACTATGATTGGCAGTTATTTGCTGCATCCTCAATACTTGTAACTCCTTGTACTTCAACTACACCATTCATTGTCATATCTTTGCAAGGAACCAATAAACAAACAAATTAACTGAAAAAATATATATACGCCAAACCTGTAAATGAACAGCACTACCATAGCCAAATGTTCCACTACCTCAAAAATTTTTGCTTCCATCATACTTTATCCACACATTTGTTAAATTATCCTTCAAATGTTATATATCTTCCAAAATAGATAATAATCCCCAATTTGCATATTTTATTTCCCACATCATTCAAAACTACTCTTGTTCTGTCACTAATATTAATCCAAGCATTTCCTTTTGTAGTCGCCAAAACCTCTCGAATTGTCAAAAAAAAAAAAAAAAAAAGCCTTCATTTTGTACATTCCAGCACAGCTAAGCATCCCATTGTCATCTTGCTTCCTTTTTTTTACAAATAAAGTTGTTCCATAATCAACATTTGCTATCCCATGCACTTTCTGGAATTACTCTTTACCTTCTACACTGCAATATCTGTCACTATTATGTTATATTTACTCCTAACCAACCTGCAAAATGGTATCCCTAAACACAAAAACTTGTTTAATTGTCAAGAAAAATATTTGGAAGCTTCAAAGTAATAAGTATTTAAAACCATTGAACTTGTTTTATGGGAATTTTAGGCTTTTCTTGGATGGGTATGCATTGTCTTCATCTAAAAACAATCAAATTCCAATTGAATGCCTACAACAGAACCAAAAACCACTCAAATGAACAAAATAAAATTGAAATTTCATGACCAAAAAAATTCCAACTAAATGCTATACCCAAACCCACAAACCACAAATTCAATCCGAAGCAATAATAATTAAAAAAAAAAACCAGGCTTGTAACATATATGAACACCCACGTCTAGCTCAAATCAAATGCACACCCAACCATAGGTGAGAAGCATGTTGAATACTCTAATCCAATTGCTCAAAGACAATAGGGATACTCTACATGATTACACTATCAAGCTTATTCGACTTAGAGAATAACTACCTTTTGGAACAATATGGAAAAGAAGTAACAATGACTATAACATCCAAGTACTATCAGAAAGTCCAAGGCCAAATCTTGTTCTTGGGGTCAAACAACATGCAAACGGGTCAGCCATTACTATTCTCCTACAAGACAAAAAGTGGAATGTTTTCAATTTCAAAGTTTATTAAATCAAACTAAGGCAACATTAATACCATGTTCATGCTCACTTTTAGTGACTCACTGTTCTGCTTATTCAACAATAAATTCTGCGGTAGGAAATTAGTTTTGGTCAGAAAAATTCACTACATAGACATAGAAAATAAGTTTGATAATAAGTGGTCTACTTACCTTTCCTATTTTTGTATGATAAAGATATAATTACTAATGGAATGCTTAAAAGCCTTGAAATACAGAGTGGTGACAAAGCCAAAAAGTGAGACGATTTTTTTGGCCGTGATCAGTGTTCTGTGATCTGTATTCCTGAATCAGACAAAGAGATTGAACCCATTGATAGGTTGGTCAGTGAGTTGAGGGCAAGATTATACAAAAGATGAAATTTATTTCTAGTACCATTAGTAAGGGAAGAGATATGTGAAGATGATTTCACAATACTTAATACAAACAATGGCAACAGGTCTAAAGTGATTTATCTGAAACCAAAACAATTGAACCATAAAAGTTCTAATTTTCATCAGGCACAAAATCCAATTGAATTTTAAACTCAAACCCTCAAATTCAATAAAAATAAATAAAAATAAAAAATACGACCTGGTGAGCATCTAGAGAAGGTATGATTTTACGGAAATAAAACAACAACACTAAACAGTAAAGGCGGAAGAATCAAACAAACACATAAATTAGTAAACATTATGCAACCATAACAAACACATAAAAGCAAAGAAGCACGGGTATGTTTTAGGATACGGGTATTGTACGGCGGTATGACAATTCTTAGAAAAATAGGGTACGGATACGGCGGGGATATATGCTTTATTAATTTTTTTTTATATATTATTATGCATATATTTTTCATATATTGATAAGCATATGTGAATTTAAGAGCAATTAGGGATAATAAAGTATATCCATTGACCTTAAATGGTCTTTTAAATAACAAATCAAGATCCAAAAGAGTAAATAAAAAAGGATACATCCATATAGTTACACATAAAGTTCATGTTTCCACTACTTTCACTACTTTGATTTTTTTTTTTTGAAAAATTTGGGTACGCCTGGGGTAAGCATGCAAAAGTACTCAAAGAGTACAAGTACCCAAAAAGTATCCAGTATGGGTACGACTCTATTTTTGGAGTACCAGTGCTTCATAGCATAAAAGTCCAAATACAGCTAAAACAATTTTAAATTTTTAACCAAAGATTCAAGTAATAATTTGAGCGAAAAGCATCTTTACCAATAAAGACACCCAGGGGAATTGGCTACAAAAGGAGTAGAGGATTTGAAGAAAGAAAGTACCTGTCTTCTACTATTTATGTGCTTTCTACTCCATAGTCGTGTCTTTATTTAAAAACCAAAGACTGTACAAAGAAACACAATAGTCTGCTCCAAATCTATGCCTTCAATTGTGTATAACAGTAGCCATGGGGAATCCTAAGCAGCAAAGACAACCTTTTATGAGGCAAGGGGGGAAAATTAGGTAATGTTTGTTACTGAGGGGGAGTGGAAAAAGAGAGAGAGAGAGAGAGAGAGAGAGAGAGAGAGAGAGAGAGAGAGAGAGAGAGAGAGAGAGTTGGGAAGTTAATTAGGGGAAACGGCAAATTATTAATTGATGAGGAAAAAAGAAACGATAGAATTTAGAGGGGTTTATGGTGGGGAATCCAGAATCCTAAAATAATGCTGAATTAATTTTGGTTGGATACAAATAAGGATAAAAATAAATGTAAATGTGTGTGAGAGAGAGTGAAATAGAGGTGGAATTTTCTAGGAAGAGAAAATTTGACATGGTAGGTTTTGGAGGAGCCAAAAAACTTTCGCTTAGCTTCAAGTTTTAGTTTATATATAATAGATGAGTCTCTCATTTGGTTTTGAGTAACTTTTCCATACAACTATTTGCACACATCTTGCACACATAAGCACAGAGAGAGAGAAACATAGTTCTGTTTGTTGTGTACGCAGATTGCTTTTACTTCTTTTGCATGCAATGATCATTTTATCCTAAGAGACAGACGTAAACACATTGTGAAAGGTGAAATTTGTCTTAAGGAGATGGTGTCAAACACTAGACTTCATCAATTCATTTTCTGCATTTATTATGAGTTTTATTGTTTATGACATTGATAGATTTACACTTCTCAGTTTCGTTCTTTATTTATAGAATTACACGATATATACCTAACATAAAATACATAAAATTGTCAGAAAAGGAAAATTTAAGAAAATTAGATAAACTAATACTATATACCCTAGGAAAACGTCCCAAAACTATGACCTTATTCCAAATTTTAATATTAAAATTAAAAAAAATACAAAAATAGCAAATTTGATAAAACAGAGGCTTGAAAGAAGGAATTTGACCGAAAGGCAGGCAGTGTAGGTCATGGTCATAAGGCGGTGAGTTTTAACCCTCAATTTGATTTCCTTGAGGTCACTAATTCCACTTATTTCTACCAGTAATTTTTACTTTTCGAACTTGCGATTTGACTTAAGATGATTGCTTTGAGCTATTTTGAACACACTTGTCATCTTTCTAGAGTTAGAGAAAGGCTCATGTGTGGGTCAGTGCTATAGGTGTCCTCTTTTTCATGAAAAGTGGAATATTTGTGCTCTTCTTCATTACAAGTTGGTTTCCATTGCTCTACAAGAGTACTTAAGATGTAGACTGCGTGCCCTATATCTAGTCTCTGGTTTGGTTCTCGAGTTGTGCAATATCCTTCAAGCTCAACCACTTTGTATATGCTCTCCATGGTCTCATCATCGGGGTTAAGTGTTTGGTCAATAGCGTTTGGGATGTTCTCCATGTTGATTAGGATCTGACAGAACCATGTGACCAGATGAGACCTCTCGTTTGACATAGTATCATCTAGTGCTTTTCTACTAGTAATCAGCTCCATCAAAACCACTCCAAATGCATACACATCCTCTTTGGTTGTCACCCTTCTAGTAGCTGTTAACAAGGAAAGAAACTAATCAAGCTAACTGGTAAGGGAGGGAAGGAGGGAGGGAGGTCGTGCTTGTTTGGTTTGTTGAAGTGTAGTGATGATGGAGACGAACTGATCACATATAATACTTAAAAGTCTTTTTGAGCGCGCTGTTATCGAATACCATTTGATTCCCCCTTTAAGCCTACAGAGTTTTTCCATTTGATTCACCCTTTAAGTCTACAGAGTTGTCCCTTATCATTTTTCATTAAAAAAAAAAAAAAGTCTACAGAGTTGTCCAAGGTAGGGACTTATAGAAGGAAAATTGCACACTAACGCTGTTTAACTAAGAGATTAAATATTTAAAGATATTCCTCCCCATTATCTATCTTTTGCAGTTTTACACCACTGTAAATAATATTATCCATAAATTATATATATTTTTATCCATAAATTTGAACATGCTTATAAATCATGGACAATATCATTTACATTTTAAGTAGTATAAAATAATAATGTGAAAATATCAATATTATTATTATTATTATTATTATTATTATTTTTTCCCTTCAGTACCGTGAGAAAATACAAACCAACCGTGGTCGGGACAACTGAAAAAGATATGTTGACTTGAACTCTTTCTTCACCGTGATAGGCTCATTGTTGGCTTACATATAACGTCCAGTTGGGTGCAAATAATTTAGTGTTGAATTCCAAAGGTGATGGAATATGAAAGTCTTATCGCCAAATTGCATAATCACCCCCTAGGGTTTGGCTCAGTTGCAAACAGACCTCCTGGGGTTTTGATTTTACAATATAACCACCTAGGGCTTTTAAATTGGTGAAATTGACCCCTCTAAGTATATTTTTTGTCAATTTTGCTAACAAAATTTGTTCACTTTATAATAAAAAAATTCATTATTATAAACCCAAGTACACTGCATATGACAAATTTTGTTAGCAAAATTGACAAAAAATATACTTAGAGGGATCAATTTTACCAATTTAAAAACTCCAGGTGGTTATATTGCAAAATCAAAACCCCATGGGGTCTGTTTGCAATTGAGCCAAACCCCAGGGGATGATTATGCATTTTAGTCAAGTCTTATTACACGTTTACCTAAAATCAAAGAAGAAAGTGCCTTACGCTTTTGTCAAGTGGCAAAAGCCATTTTTAGCTTAAATATGACTAATAAGTCCCAAAAATAAACCTCATGAATTAGGTATACATTATCCAAATAAGTTTTTTGCTACAGTATTTCTCTATCCGGATCCATGCTCTTTTGACCCTCCAATGCCTTTACTTAACTATACTTGTTTTAGCCAATGAGCTCAAACTCGAATGCCAATCCTCCTCATCTAAGAATGAAGTGAAGGGTGGAGTTGTATTTTTAAGATTGAACCAAAGATGTGTGTATAACTTATCATTCATAAAGGGAAAAAAGGAAAGAAAAAAAGGGTTAGTGATTCCGATTTATCCATCAATCTTGTCCACTACCAGTGAACCTGTTGTTTTAATTTTGATAAGTCATGATTTTATACATTTTGACATCGTTTTCATAAGGCATAAATAGAATTTTCCTACGTAAAATTCTCAAGTTACATGCAAAGTTTGACAATTTTTCCATATCATTGCATAACATGAAAATTATTTATTTACATGTTCTATTTTATTAAAAATTCTACATGCCTCACTTATACTTAATTTATTGATGTAGGGTCCATTATCCTATGGCCATTTGCCTACTTGTACATTAACCTCATATTATCACTAAGTCCATGCACTATATGAGAATAATCCCCATAAAGAAGATGTGATACACGGATCAAAATGGAAGAAAAGACAAAAAAAGGAAAAAAGATCAAGTTAAAGGGCAAAATGAGGGTTTCATTGGGTCTTGGATAGGACAAAGACCTAGAGAAGAAAAAGGAGGCAGCAGCTGGACCTAGAGCAAAGCTGGCAGCAGAAAAAGGAAAGAAAAGAGAAAAGAAGAAAAAGGAGGCAGCAGCTGGACCCAGCTGGACCTAGAGACAAGCTGCGGCAGAAAAAGGAAAGAAAAGAGAAAAGTGAAAAAGAAGAGAGAAGCGGCAGAAAGATGGGAAAAAGGCAGAGATTTTCGGAGTTAGCAGAGCAGAAAAAGGAAAGAAAAAGAATGAAGAAAAACAGCAGAAAAATGGGAGGAAAAAAAGAGAGATTTTTGGGTCAGCAGCTGGAGGAAAAGGGAAATAAAAGGAAGAAAGAGCTGCAGAAATTTGGGGAGATCTTTTTAGGCTTTTAGACCAGCAACATAGTGAAAAAAAAAGGGGATTTTTCTGGGCTTTTGGGCAGCAACACAGTCCGAACTGGAGGTACAAAGAGAGAAGTGGCTGGGTTTTCTACGGGTTCTCGGGGTGTTCTTTCTCTTGGACTCCACAGCATCCTTTCCATCTTATAGAAATCGGGGGTTTTATTTTTGTTAGTTTTACTTTGATTCTTTACGGATGATTGGTTTATTTAATTGGAATATTTTATTCTCAAATATGAGCAGCTAATCACCTAGCTAAGGCTAGGGGTGATGCTTACTAATTCGTTTATGTTATTCTTTTGATTATCTGATCATATTTGAATGTTTATGATTAAATACTTTTGGTGGGATAATATTTAGTTGAGAAATTATTTCATGCTTATAAGGTTTTGTGATTCTTTATGTACTCCAGTTATATAGAATGCATGAAGTCCCCTGTAGCATGATAATACAGATTTTATTGTTCTGTTTCCTCCAAAAAAATATTTAATCCATATGAGAAATTGTTTACCTATTCGTAAATGCTATACATTCCGGTTAGATTAAGTCATCACTTAATTCTAACTGAGATAATAATAATAAAAAAGAAAATATAAAGAATTGCTAGGTGGATCCCTAATGCCTTGGCTCTTTTTTTTTATAAATTGAGTTTTCTTGAGTATTTTCCTTCATTCTTCTAAATATAAAAAATAGTCATTGCTCCACTTTTAGTGGAAAATTTCAATCTGTTCTACTTTCTAGTTCTGCTTGCATTGATTTTTTTTATTTATTTCATTTGACACTGTTCTTTGTCCCACCAATCCCTGTGGTTCGACACTTGGACTTCCGAGAAATTATTACTTCGCGATAACCTGCACTTGGGTTTGCAATCTGAAAGTTGAAGCAAATTTCTTGCAAAAATATAATGTCTCTTTTCTTTATCTTATGTTTCTACTCATCCATCACAAACTGCATCACCGAAGCTAAGCCCTTTCCCTTCCCTCCCTCCCTCCCTCCCTCCCCCAATTTTTTGGGACATCACTAAGTCTAGACTGTCTAGTATATAAGTAGGTCTTTCTAAATTGTCTAACATATATATTGCTCACCATTTTATGGTGTTTCTAAATTGAACCCATACAGTATTTTTTTCAATTATTGAACGCGGCAATATTTTTAGACGGTCGAGATCAAAAATTATTTTTTCAATTTTTCATATCCGATCTTGAAACAGATATATTAAAAAAAATTAGAAATTAAAAATTTAACATCCAAAACTATTGCATCGTGCTATAATTTTTTTAAGCAATGCATAAGATCTTAATCTTAGAGATGGGTTAGTGTTGGTTGGAGACCACTTTCTTTTTTTCTCATTAAATCTCTCAATGCTATCAAATTATACAGATGGAAAGTGGCCTACAATATGGGCTAAATAAAATGTCTCTTTTTCTCTCATATTTACGATAATACCCTTTCATTATGTAATATTGAGCATGCCAGCTATCGTAGACAAAAAACTCACACCCAGATCTCCCACTTGTGTACTCACATAGTCACATGTGAACACAATTTTTTCAAACTAAAACACTTTTTACTACCAAAAAAATATATATATATTAAATACCAACAAGAAATTGAAAGAGAAAAATACATAGCGCGTAGCGCGGTGCCAGATAATCCGATTACTAACTTTGTGTATACAGGTGCAGTAACGTTGTAGAAGACGTTAAAAATAGCACCACGTGCGCAAGTTACATAGCTTTGTTTCTTGTAGTCAATGAGTGTGTAAAGCTTTTACGCGTATATAGCTACCGTTTGTTACCGACAAGGGTATTTAAGGTTTCTACAAATTTTTGGTACTAATATGAAATATCTAAGCACTTTTTTTTTTTTTTTTTCTAACAATAATAAAATTATGTAATCTAGGCTGGTCATGGTGGAAGTTGCTTGAAACTAGGCCAGATCAGTGGAAGCAATCGTGGCTTTTAATTGGTGTGCTTGAGTTTAAGATTTAGTTCTATTTTTAAGGATTTTGGTTTTTTAGAAACATTTTCCTTACAATTCTAAAATTTGAAATCCCATTTACTAGTGAAAAGGAAACCTACTTATCAGACTTGGAAATGGTAACACATATAAGTAGGTAGTCATTTTCAAAAGTATTTAAGAGGTTTTCAAATTTGTCCTTTATTCTGTATAAAAAGTTTTTTGAGGTGATCTTCTGTATAAAAAGTTGGAAGGTGGTTTTCTAGGTTTTTATTGGTCCATTAATAACTCAAAATTGCCTGAAAATTAAGTTTTGTTGGAGAATAAATCTGTATTTATAGTTGACAACAAGGAGAAGAATCTTGTTTTTCATTATAGGTACAAAATGTCATAGTAGATTATTAAATTTCAACAACTTCTTGTTTAATTAGTTTGATAGGCAATATTTATTATGCAAGACTAGTTTTCTCGTTTAGATTAATTTAAGCTCATTTCGAATTCAAAGTAAGCTAAAATCAGAACGAAGAAGATTTGCATATCTTTAGTATGATGAATTCAATTTTATATAATGATTTCTTTCTTAATTTCACTGTTTCATACTTACATCTTTCTCACATAACCAAAATTCATCAAACTAAGTTTCAATTTGAATAAATTTAAAAATAAGTTTCAATTTGAATAGGGAAGTGTAGGGATTAATAAGAATTAAAACCGTCTCTTCTTCCTAAGTTGATCAATTTAACAACTACAACAACAACATATAAAAAAAAAAAATTCTAAAGTTGATAACTAATTTATAAATCTTCTTTTTTCTCCCATTTTTCCTTTTCAAGTAGTTGTTTTCTCCAAGGTTTTGAGAGCAAAAAAAACCAGTTGGTTCAACCTGTTGGACCATGAATCAGGCATAATTCGGTTTGATTATACTAGAATAATGAAACTTAAAAAAAAATCGGGAAAAACCGATAATCGCCGATGCAACCGAGAACCTATATAATTGAATCGGTTTTGCAACATAGGTGATAACGGTATGAAATGAGTCATTTTTCAACAAAACATTATGTTTTTCCCAATGCATGAGCACCGGTAGCCTCAGGGATGAACATTCAAGGACCACAAACTTAGTTGTGCGGCAATGGAAAAGGCAACAAACGACGTTGTGTCAAATATTCTAATGAACTCCAAAGGCAACGATGATGTTGTGCCTAATATTCTAATGAACTTGAAGGGAAACGAACAACCCGACACCGTGGTGAGCTCTTTCAACTTGTCTCGTTCTGTGAGCTTGATTTTACGTTTCTCTTAAAGTTTACATGAACTTCGTTTTTTTCTAAAAACAAAAAAAAAAAAAAAACAAAAACAAAAAACCCTTTAGAAGGGAGATATAACCGTTTCAATAGTTTTGAGAAAAAAAAAAAGTAATTTTTTTTTTTAGGATGAAAAACAAAACTTCTTCTTTAACATTTGTTTTTGTTGGGGAGGGGATTGCTTGGGAGAAGATAAATGTAAAGGCTGGATGTTTGGTAGTGGGGTGGTTGCTCGCTTATGTGAGTGTACTACTTTTTTTTGCTAAATCGTGTGAGTATACTATGTATGTAAATGGGGTCAAAAACCTGATGATATGACTTGAACTAAAAAAATAAGTGTATGTGGGATTGACTTAAAATTTTCTTTTAATCATTCCTAAAATTTTTGTTAATTTTTAATGTTTTATTATTTATTTTCTATTTGTTATGTTGGGTTTAAGAATTATTATTTTTATAATATTACTATGTTTAGTTATATTTCATTGTTTTTGTTTTCTTTATATAAAATTAAATCTTTAAGATATTTTTAATTATAAAATTTTTTTATGTTTGACCACCAATCCAATTACAATCCGATCACTAATTCCCTATGTTTTATTCGGTCCAGTTTTTAAAATTAGGGTTTACTCTTAAGAATAAATTACTAAATTACTAAATAGGATTTAATTACAACCGGTGAACCTATGCTCCACCAAAAAAAAGAAATCTGTATACAATTATGTTTCATATCCCTCCCTTCAAAATAATAATTATTCTTTATTTTTGTTTCTCCATCACCATAATTGCCACATGTTATGTTGCTGTCACTAAGATTGGACTGCATGTGATTAGATGAATACATGTTCTCACTCAATTAACCTCACCGACGACTTCCTTAGTGCCCATAAAAAGAGAATATATATATATATATATATATATATATATATATATATTTCCAACCAAAATGCCAATAATTAGTCAAACAGTTTTTTTTTTTTTTTTTCACTGAGCATACGACTCCAAATGGATCTATCTCCTGCCCAGCTAAAAACTTAGAGATCTACCTTTATGTAAGTAAAAAAAAGTTATTGTTTTGGATAATAAATTATAAGTAATATACCTTATATCATAGGGTATGAAACTAGGTAGGGTCAAGCAATGTGACCCACATTTATGTCCTTTATAAGTTTGTAGGAGCCAGATGGAAGATATACGGGAAGCTTCCTTCATAGGATGGGCATTTGATATGATCTTTTAGTCATTGAATGCGTGGCTTAAATGGAATGGTACTTTAAAACTAGAAAAAAGTGAGTACTGAGAGACACTCCGGAACTTTCCAGAGAAACCCAGAAAGCCCCAAGCCCCTGAACCAGTCCGAGCTTCTTCCCCTGAGTTCAGGGCTGCGCGACCGGCCCTCACCTCCGTGTGAGGGAGATCGTGACCAGCAATGGTCCGATCCCGGTCGTGTAGCCCGATTCCGTTTCGTTTTCCTTTTCTTTTCGTTTCAATATGCTATTTCTCTTTTCTTTCGTTTGTCGACTACCAAATCGGAAGGATCCGAGTCACCGCCACCGCCACCGCCACCACCACTTCCTTCTCCGCCTTTCCGTTCCATCTCTCAACCTTCCGATTTGGCCGTATTCGGTGGAGATCTGATGGAGACGTTGGGTGACTTGAGTCTCCATCGGCATCTCTCTCTCCGATCGGCATGGATTTGTCCTTTCAATGGAAGCCGAGACCTTCTACGGCACTTGATGTTGGGTGGACACCGGATTTGGAGTATTTTTCCAGCTCGTCCCTCTTTCACCCCTAACTTTGGGGTTGAATTTTTAAAACTCTTTTTGAAGAGCCCCTCCACACCCGAATCGCATGGTGTATCTTGCCATGACAAAAACGATTCGACCGTGGTTTACCTGGCTGGGATTACGGCTCCTGCTCTGTTGCTGCTCCAGACATTGATAGCCGTGGTTGCTCTTGAGATTTTCAGGAAGGTGGCCAAATTATGTGCCGATTGGTGTTTTTGTTTGTTGTACAGTTTGTGTATGTTGTCGTCGTCGTCGTTGTTGTTGTGTTGTTGTTGTTTTACTGTTGTTGTTGTTAGCTGTACTTTCTGCCCTCTTGGTAGGGTATTTTGCTGTGACGAATGTCACCTTTTCTGCCCTCTATGTAGGGTTGTATCTCCCTCTATGTAGGGTCTTTTTCATTAATAAAATCTTTGTTTAATTATCAAAAAAAAAAAAAAAAAAAAAAAGTAAATATATAATTATATGATATTCACTTGGGGACTATTAAT
>BKZX01025210.1:18130-38332 GCA_014362285.1 Fagus crenata | reverse complement strand
TGTTTATTCATGACAAAGCCGGATTCAGTTTATCTTCTAGGAAAAACCACTGAAAATGAGAGCTTCCAGAAAAATAACAGAATTCATAGGAAAGCCGCGTTGACATCAATTATACAATGTTTACCAATTCAAACTGACGACTATGCCTCTTTAATCATAGGAATCAGACCAAGCATACATGGATCATTCTCCAAACGGCCTTTTGTTCTTTAAATGGGACTTCAATTTCTCTACTAACGAATTTATTTCTACTAGTCCCTTGGATAAAGTTTTTAGTGTTTCATAACGTTCATTTGTAAAAAAAAAAAATCAAATTCTTGCTGTATTTTTGACCGTTCAATCACACCAAAAATATGATTCTTGCTGTGTTATGTGACATGACTGGTTTATAAGGTAATCCACAGGACCACAAGGATCTATTGGATGTGCCAAATGCAAACAGTTCATGTCTAACATGATGTCATATAGAAAAATCAATGATGAAATTGTAGTGTTGTTTAGCCAATCACACAAATTTATTATGCAACTTCCTCTGTTTATAAATTAAACTTACTAGTCGCAAACCTGCGCGATGCGCGGAAAACTTCTAATGACATGTAATATTTTCAAAGTGAATTACAAACATAACTATGGCCCTCTACAATTTTATTCACAATGACATACAACTTAAAGCTTCTAGGTGAATACAACAATAAAAAATAAACAAAGAAACTAAAGAAGAAAGAACTCACCTTTAAGACTCAAACAACAATAGAACCATAGGAAGCACAGGGAGACTAAAAAAAAAATCCTACCACAGGATTTAAATAGGAAATTGGGGGTGTAATTAATTGGGGAGATGAAGATGTCGGGAGTTCAAGAGGTGAGAGAGAGAGAGAGGTAGATGAAAAGGTGAGATAATTAATTGAGGAGATGAAGAGGTCAGGGAGTTCAAAAGGTGAGAGGGAGAGAGAGGTAGGTGAAGATGTGAGGTAGAGGAACAGTCATAAAAGAATTTTTTTTTTTGAATAAAAGTGTGAGAAAGAATTAAATAGAGGGAAGGGGAATGTGGAAGTGTATGGGAGCAGCAAATATGACGTGGCGGTATTTGGGGAAGCCTAAAAATTTTCTCTCAGTTTCAGCGGTAATTGTGCCAATCAGTGGCTGCCTCTTTCTCTGGCTTCAAGGAACAGAATCCTTCCAAATCTGATTGTGCTGAATGAATCGTTGGAGATTTAGCTCTGGAATGGATCAGGCGGCCAATATACTATATCCTTGACAGAAATATGCAAGCATGATTGATGGAGAGTGAAGTATAGAAGTGACGACCCACCCACATCAATGACTTCCTTTGAACGTTTTCGTCTTGTACAAATTTGAATGCACAAGATAACGTGGCAGAGTATTGTTTACTTGTTTGAGACTAGTGTGTGTGTGTATTAAGCTTGTCTATGAGTGTATATATAAAACCTCTGCTTTATGAATCAATCCCCCTAACTTAGACTCCGCATACCTTAATGAATTCAACATGTCCCACTCCCTCTTTTACTTGTACTCAATCACTAAAAAATATAAAAACCAAATGAACAAATTTTAAACACGTTTGAACTTTTTTGCAATATTGAGCTTCCTCCAGTTTCCTATAAAGGTATAAACAAGTCTAAAGAATGCTCAAGCTAGTCCTACCTACTTTCTCAAACCATGAAATCCCCAAAATTTGCAATTCCAACCATTGCTGTTGTTGTGCTTCTCTTACTTGCCCCCGCTCCAGAGGCCTCGATTTCATGTAGCGATGTGGTTAAGGATCTGAAACCTTGTCTAACGCTCTAACCTACCTGGAGAATGGCACTGGAAAGCTAACTGCTGCTTGTTGTTCTGGAGTCTCAGCTCTTGCATCTGCTGCATCATCCTCTGCTTATAAGAAGGCTGCCTGTTCCTGCATTAAGTCAGCAGCCAAGCAAATAAATGCAAATGCCGAAGCAGCCAAGGCACTTCCAGGGGATTGTGGAAGCAGCCAAGGCAAATATTAAATGTGTCAGTGAGAATTATAATTTGAACTGTATAATTGGATCTTGTCTTAAAAATTTTACCCCCTTAAGTGCATGAGTGGTCAAAATTTCAATTGCAATTCAATTACAAAGGAATTGTCAGCAAATTTAAATTTTGGGATATGGCATTTCAGCATGGCCCCAAAATCTGATGTGACAAATTTGGTGTCAAGTAATAACAATCAGCTGTTTGCTTTCATAAAATAAAATAAAAAACAACCAGGTTGCATTGGTTTTACCTAAAACCAAGAAACAAAAAAAGAAAACGTTGCATTGGTTTTTTCAACCATTCTTTCACGCTTCTAAATTTATTCAATTTGCCAGGTACTTTTCAGTAGATAAATTTAATGTAACAGGACTGTCAAATAATTTATCAAGATAAAGTATTTTCTTACATGATATACTTTTGTTATTAGTGTTTTGTTTTGTTTTGTTTTTTGTTTTTTGATGAACATACTTTTGTGTTTTGTTTTGACTGAATACTAGTAATATTGTCGCCATTCTCACCATATATACTTTCTTTATCTTTTCTGCAGAAACTCTACCTTTTGCTCTCTCTTTTTGTGTTGCTTTCCTACATTTTTTTTTCTTTTACTTTCCTATCAATGATACTCATACTCTGCCAAATGGCGGATTTCCGTCAAAACGTGGGCTCGGTTTGAATTTTCGTTTCCTTCCTTTATAATATTTCATTTCCTTTCTCTTGTATCAACCATACAGGGGATTACCCAGTCTTTCCCTTCTTATACCTTCCATTCCTTCCTCTTTCCTTCGTTTCAAGCGCAGTGTCAATTAATATCAAGAAGATAAGGATCTTTGTCCTGGACTCCTGCGACAGGAGGTGTGTGTCCCAGTCCCATGCATGTGGAATAACTTCTCTCTCTCCCACTCTCAATGGCAAGAGGATTGCCCTTCACTACAGGAGGACTCACCGCCCTTATTGCTCTTCTATTAGTCCATGAAACTTGTAGTACTGATGAGGTTAATCATCAATGTGCCCCTTCTTCCTGCGGCAATATCCTTAACATAAGCTATCCATTTCGATTGAAGAGCGATCCAGAAACTTGTGGCGACCTAATGTATAGCTTGTCATGTGAGAACAATGTTACAGTGTTATACTTATTTGAAGGAGAATCAAAATACTACATACAGGAAATCAATTACAATAACTACACAATCCGGATCTTGGACTCAGGTATACAGAAGGATAATTACTCCTCCACCCCGACTTATTCGTTAAATCACTATAAATTCAGTTCATTTACATCTGTATATACCACGTATCAGCCGAAGAGGACAAAGACGAACTACATACATGACAAACTATCACGGAGAGCGGTTTTCTTGAGCTGCGAAACACCAGTGAATTCTCCATTTTATTTGGACGCTTCTACTTGCGTTGACAATGGAGATCAGTACGCCAGTTCTAATTCAAGCAAAGACAATGGAGATCAGTACTCCTCCAACACTTCTATATCTCATTCCAAGAGCAAGAGGTATTGTTAAGGATGTGGGGGACTCGTGCAAAGTAGAGTAGATGTTTCTCACATCTTGGCCAGGAAATGAAGACCCAAATAATATTTCCTGCACAGCCGTCCACAATGAATTGGTATATGGTTTTGAGCTTTCATGGCTCCAAGATTATTGTCCAAGTTATTGCACAGGAGACAACAGTATTTGCTTCATCGATGACGCCAACCACGTTCAATGCTTGTACTTTTCTAGGGGTAAATAATAGGGAATAGAACCATAACACTTTCCATTTTCTATTTATATTCTTACATGTTGACCATTATTTTCCTTCTGCACGTTTCCTTCTTTTCTAAATTCTTGCGTTTTCGAATTAAATTCATACATGTATTGAACTTCTATGATGCTACTACGGTAATAAATTTATTGTAATTTAATAGTATAATGACTGATGTTTTTTCTTTTATTTGTCAAAGCAGGATCAATCTATAACAACCCATATTTTCAAGTATTCACAGGTGAGGTTTCTATCTCAAAAAGTTGTTTGAAGGATAATATAGATTGGACAACGGAATAGAATTGTAAGAGTTATTGTGCGTGATGATGACACAAGTAGAGGGATAACCATTGGATCCATCCCAACCTTCTTCTTCTCCTTCTTTTTTTTTTTTTTCTTGGAACTTGCCAGGAAGAAAAAGAAAAAAAAAATAATTGTAATAATAAGGTCAGATGATCCCAAGCTTAATAAATGGAGGGCGTTTTTAACAATTAAATCTCCTAGAAATTAATGGTATTAATAAAATAAAAAATAAAAATAAAAACCATAACTCTTATGGACTTACACTAGGACGTGTAACTTAAACTCATCTTTAATATGTACATCACTCTTTTTTGGGTTAAATACACTGTTGGTCCTTAACGTTTACTTAAGTTGCACGTTTGATCCCTAACGTTTGAAACGTGCAGAATTGGTCCCTAACGTTTCAAAATCGTACACAATTGATCCTTCCGTTTGTTTCCGTTAATTTTGTATGTACGTGGCTAACGGATCGATACATGTCAATTTTTTAATTGAGATGGCATCAATTTTTAGTTACATATAGGCACTTGACGTGGCAGATCCAAGACCCGATTAAAACCTATTTTATACCCATTCACTTACCCACCGGTGCAATCCTATTCACTCAATTTGATCGTGCGTTGGGGTTTGGTAGAAAGTTCCTTGAGTTTGGATCTGATTGTGTGTGGGTCTAGTAAGAGACTTTGAAGAAACTAAAATTGCCATGGGAGCAAAAATGAGGTTTCTTATCTTTCTTTCTATTCTTCACCTAACATTTTTTTTTTTTTTTTTTTTTTTTTCTCTTCTTCTTCTTTGATTTCTTATCTTTCTTTAATTTTTCTGTTTCTATTCTTCTTTCTTCATCTTCTCGTAAACACCCCCCATTTTTTTTTTTTTGATGCTTCAAACCTCCATGGCCGATTTCTCCATGAGCTCCACCACCACTCGCCATCGCCGTTGTCTTCCCCACCGAGAGCGTCGTCGTTGATTTATCTTCTTCTTTTCCTCTTAAGCTTCTAGTCATCTTTCTCATTTCTAATCTCACTAACTATCTTCTCTCTCATCTTAACATAAACCCATATTTATTCCCTCTCCTATTTCAAATCTTTTTCATTTTTCAAATTAGTTTAATTGACTGATAAGCACGAAGAGATCATTACTACTATGAAAGGATGGAGGGTCAATTAAAGGAATTCTTGCAACATAAGTTCTTTTTTTCTTGAAGTGCAGATTCAAAACCTTAATAACTGTGATTTGTTTATTCATAAGCACCACTCCCCTTAATACAAGAGAGTTGCAAGCAAAATATCGGAAACAGAAAAGATATGTAACTTGTAAAAGAACAAGGAAAAGGTAAGCTCCCTTTAAACCCACAAAGTCTCTCTATCAGGAGGGAAATTGATTGGCTTCTCAATTGATCCCTGTGCTAGATCTCCATTTTCTCTTCACAACTCGATTTGCTTTACAAAGGAGTCAGGTGCGGCAACTGGTGGCGTTAGGTGTGTGTGAGTTTCAAATAATGGGTTTGATAAGGTAGGGGCATGGAGGCTGGCGACCCCCATGGCCTTCACAGGCTTCACTGATATCAGGAATTGTGCGACCTTGGTTTAATTAGGTTGTTTTAATCAGAATTGGGTGGGTATGAATTAGGTGGGTTTTATTTATTTTAATTGGGTAAGCCACGTAAAATCCTACTTGGAAATGAAAATTAATACCACCTCAATTAAAAATTAGTTACGTCATCAATCCGTTAGCCACGTATACACAAAGTTAATAGAGACAAACGGAATGACCAATGATGCATGATTTTGAAACGTTGGGGATCATTTCTGCTCGTTTTAAACGTTAGGGACTAAACGTGCAACTTGGGTAAACGTTAGAGACCAACAGTATATTTAACCCCTCTTTTTTTTATGAATTTATTCATTTATTTTTTGTCCCAAACAAAAGTAATTCATCTTTCTTATATATCTTGCAATGTCTTTCGAGCTGATGATGATAACTATTGGTAAGAATCTACTCTTCTTAGATTTTTTTTTTTTTTTTTTTTAAGAAGATCATTCCTAAAGACTTTGAAGTGTGAACGTAGTATAACTCAAGAAGATGAAAATATTAGTGAAATTTACAAGAAAAACACAGAAATATTGTGCTTAATAATTCGGATTTATGACGGCACTTAGTTGTAAGTTGTAACTATACTTTTCAACTAAAATTTAATTAAGATGCTGGAGCAGCACCAACAAACTTGTTTTCTTATAGTTATTTTCGTATGTTCCTGCACAGCACTACACCTTGCAGCAGTGTTTGTGTTGGGAACTCCATTTGTGATTGTGTTTTTGATACGTAAGTGGCGTAGGAGGCATTTATCAATGTATGACAGTTTTGAAGAATTTTTACAAAGCCAAAATAACCTCATGCCAATTAGATACTCTTATTCAGAAATTAGGAAGACCACCAAAGCTTTCAAGGATAAATTGGGTGAAGGGGGCTATGGCTCCGTATATAAAGGAAGGGCTAAAAGTGGCAGTCTTGTAGCAATAAAGATGTTATGTAATCCCAAAGCTAACGGACAAGAATTTATCAGTGAAGTTGCAACAATTGGATGGATTCACCATACAAATGTGGTGCAACTCATTGGCTTTTGTGCTGAGGGACCAAAGCATGCCCTTACATATGAATTCATGCCTAATGGTTCACTTGAAAAATACATTTTTTCTCGAGAAGGAAATATCCCCTTAAGTATTGAGAAAACATACGAGATTTCACTTGGAGTGGCTCGTGGGATTGAATATCTACATCAAGGATGTGACATGCAAATTCTGCACTTTGATATCAAGCCTCATAACATTCTCCTTGATGAGAACTTCACCCCAAAAGTTTCTGATTTTGGGCTTGCAAAACTTTATCCAGCAGATGGTAGCATAGTGTCTTTGACTGCTGCAAGAGGAACACTAGGATATATTGCTCCAGAGTTGTTTTACAAAAACATTGGAGGTGTGTCTTATAAAGCTGATGTTTATAGTTTTGGCATGTTATTGATGGAAATGGCAAGCAAAAGAAAGAACTTTAATGCATTTGCAGACCATTCAAGCCAAATTTATTTGCCAACTTGGGTATTTCACCAATTTAGAGAAGGAAATGACATAGAAATGGAAGATGCGTCCGAGGAGGAGAAGAAAATAGTTCAGAAGATGATCTTAGTAGCATTCACAAAATCTAAAGCAATCGGAAAAAAAAAAAAAAAAAAAATGCAGCATGGAAAGACCAAAACCCTAATCGAAAAACAAGTGGATTGATTTGAAATAATAATAATAATCCTATACCTGAGATTTCCAGTTGGCTTCTGCATCCTTCTTTTGGCAACTCAACGTTGAATCATCCTACAGAAAGAAATTTCGAATATAAACAAAGAATACAAAAATATATATTATCCATAATGTAAAAAAAAATTTATATTATCCACAAACAAGATTGGATGTTCCCATGAATCCTAGACATGCTGAGACAGGATTCGCTTAAAAATTCTAGTGACCATTATGATTGGGCTCTTTCTGCAACATTTGGCATTGCCACCAATATTTTAGCAAAAAATTTCTAATTGGCAACGGCTCATCCTCTTTTAGCAACTGAATTTGATGCTAGAGCTATTTATAAAGCCTCTGATCTGACTCTATACTTCGGGATCCCCATGCCAGACTTACTAGCATTGTGGACAACTACTGCTATCCAATCAAGATTACAGACGCATCGTGGGTCAGACACTCTATAAAGGCACATTCATCTAAATGGCTGTCCAACCAAGAACTTGAGTCACCTTTCACTCTCGTTCTTTTGCTAAGTTGCACCACTCCATACTAATGCATCAGCATGGACACATTAAAACTTTTGAAGCAATATAGAACTAAAGGAATAATAGATCCACTCATTCTTCAACCTTTAACACTCATACACATACATTCAAACATACACAGAAACATATTCTATAAATTGTCTCTATTTTTATATAAAAAAAAAAAAATGTAAATGAGGAAAACAATCATAACTACATCACTTAAACAAAGACTCTCGAAAGCACATTACAGAAGTAAATCTCATCATGGGACAGTTAACCATCACGGGACTGGACATTTAAGTTAACCATCTACGGATACTACTACATATGGCAAGTAGTTTACAAGTAGCCCCACTGTTAGATGCATGGACAATGAAAAAAGAAGTTGACAATAAGATATGACTATTGGATAAAGGAAGAAGATCATTCACATGGAAACTAAAGCTCAGGTTCTTTGCTGATTATTTGAGGACTCTTGTCAAAAGTTCATATGACAAAGGGAAAGAAACGTGAGCAATTTCTGTATTTTACCCTAAAATATTTTAACAAAAAACTACAAACTTATACACAAGTTTGTAGACAGAAAGGAGGAGACAAACCACAAGCAATAAGACCACTGCCAAGGCTAACTTAAGCTGCCTTGGCCAAATTCAACTCCCTACAACAACACAAGAAATTAAGTGAATTAGGTGATACTTGTGTCTGGGGATGTAGGTATTTACTCATCACATGTGGGTTCAAGGAGTCTCCTTGAAGGAGTTAAATAAAATGCTAAATTATTGCTTGTTTTTCCCACATCTTCAGCAATGCCCCCACAACTCCATGATTTTATGTTTCTAAATACAACACTTCATTAACACAAAAACAAAAAAGATTATTATTAGCACTATTGAGAAAATATGAAACTAGCAGGGTAACAAAAATGATTATTAATCCAAACCCGACTCATTTATAGAATGATAGTCACAACAGGTTTGGCTGCACAGCTTTATTATGGCGTCCATAAAACCCCAATTTGCCTCTTTCAACCACCTAGCATTTATGTAAGTACAGCCAAGAAAGACTCAAAATTACATATGCCACACCCGTTTTGTGGCAACTTTATACAAGTGCAAACCTAATCCTCAGTTAAATCTTTCAACCCATTAATATAAGATCTGGGATTGGACAAATTACGCAATCTTAGCTAAGGCATAGTTAACCTCCACAAGAATACACAAAAACATATTTAAAAAATGAGACAATAAAACTAACAGATTGTTTTCATTCATCCTAGTTACACATGAAGAAATTTTCAAACAAGTAGAATACAAAAAGTGGTAAAGGATCTCTTGCAAAATTCTACAATAGCCAAATAGCTGTTTAATCACAAAGCCAACATGTCACTCCCCTGTTTTGTTCCACTAGTCATTTTTCAAAGACAAGCAAAGCAACAAAGAACAAGCAAAAGAAAGATTCTATTATTGCACCATGCTCGTAAAGTCTGAAATATGGTTCAACAACAGACTATGAATTTTGGTGCCAGCATTCACATAAAAGTTCCCATCAATCAAACACTTCAATTTCCCTTCATTGGCAAGTGATGATAAAATAGAGATCAGGTACCAAAGCTTTATAAAGAAAATTAAGTTAACAAGAATGCAATGGGAATTGAATCTCCCAACTCATAGTATACGGCTTTATTCATGTTTATCTCCCTAATGAGCATGTGTATTAACATATTAGAAAGATTTATTAATTGAATGGAATCAAGACCAACATAATATCGCACAAAGCAAGGGCCAGGGAAGCAATCAGAGAACTTTGAAGACCAATATGAAATAGAGTTCTACATCAAATTCAGATATAACAACCTCGTCATATTGCTTTGCTTTTTGCAAGAAACAGCATTATCGTCAGAAACCAAGAATGAATAAATCACATAGGCCTCGAAAATCAAATTTGTAAAGACCCACTAAGAGACACCAACAACAATATATATAGAAAATAAATAAATAAACATAAATGTATGCACAATGAAAATTTCTAGACTGAAATTTATCACTTCCACTCTTCATCAATCTTTTATCTAAAGCTTAACTCAACAACTTAAACAAAAACATTTCAAATCTATAGCTCAATCTCAAACACCGCTACTAATATTCAAATCATAGCAATTCGAGTAAAAAACAACAAGGAAAACATTAAATTAAATGAGCAATTAATGATAAATTTATATTTTTCCTAGGGTTTCTTTTCTCAGCAAATAATCATAGATTGAACAGAAAACTAGATCAGAAAAGCAAATAGAGAATTTAGAACCTTGAACAGCGCCTGTTTCCTTCTCGGCCTTGGCCTGCATTTCGCGAAGAGCGGCAACTTCCTCTATTTGCAAATGATAACCATCCTAGAAAGTCTTGCTCAAAATTTTCCCAAGAAACAAAAAGAGTCAAAAGGACCAATCCACCACATGGATCACTAAAAAATCACACAATTATGTCAGAAAAAAAAAAAAAAAAAATCAAATTACCAAAATAACGAGATTTAATCGAAGTTAGAAAATTAAATACGAAAATCTTCAAAATTAATTAAATAAAGGAAAAAAGAAAAGGTGAGAGAGAGAGAGAGAGAGAGGACCTGAGGGAAGATGGAGATTACGAAAATCAGAGATTGAAATCCACGAGCAATATAGATCGAAGATAGAGAGAAAGAGAGAGAGAGAGAGACTACATAAAAATGATCTGAAACAAATGGAAATGGATGATTTGCTGAATTTGTTGACTTGGCGAGTACACATTACACAACACTCGGGCACTACAAACCCATTTGGCGTTCGGGTTAAAGGTTGAATTGGGTCCAAGTTTTGCTGTGTTGGATTTTGACGAAAAAGTGGGCCTCGCCCAATTTGGGTTGGCAGTAAAGAGTGGGTCTTTTTTGTGGGCTGCTGGGTACGTAAAATTGGAGTTAGATAATTGTAATAAAAAGTAAAGAATATTGAAGAGGGACGACTGACCCAATACACCGCGCACGTGAACCAACTCGGATTAATGGAGGAAATCTGAAATCTGAAATTCTGTCTGAGTCGCAGGCGGTAGATCTTTCAAGTTTTCAGCCATCTCAACAAGATGGCCGATGTTGCGACGAACAAAGTGGTAAGTGATGCTTTTCAATTAAATTTTATGATGCAAGAGCTTTTGAGCTGCTTCTCAAAGCTTATAGAACAACTATTATTTGTTTTATCATGTTCGCTCTACTCAGATGCGTTTATGCCAACATAATTGCAGTAGACATCATGTTTCATGCATTCGATCCCTTTGCTGAATTTGAACAAAAGAAAGGCTTTTTTCTTTTTCATTTTTGATATTAAAGATTTAGACTATTTAAAGATGATAAGAGAAATATTGGTCCCGGCAATATTCAATTTGTGATTTTAGTTAGGGTAAAATTTATTAAACACAAAAACCTTTAACAATACAAAGTAAACTCTGGAACACTAACCCAAAAACAAAATGGAATGGGCCCAAGAAAAGTAAATAAGTGGTCGGCCATTTAGACGAAATTTAAAAGATTGTAAATAGTAAATACTTACCTTTGAACCTTGGACAGTCATTTAGACGATATAGGTGGGCCTCTATTAAAAAAGAATTTGGGCCGCTCTCCAGCTTTCTTTTTAGGGCTGTTCTAAATCCATACCATGGTGTGAAACAGTGTTTTCACACCATAGATGTGGCAACTTATCATTGGGCCACATTGTAGATGAGTCCTGCAGGTCTCATAAGTGAAAAAGCAGCTAAACATATGAAGAATAGAGTTATCCTTGTTGCCAAACGCTGTAAAAATTGTGCACAAATTTGTGAAGCACGTGATCAGCGTTTTTTTTTTTTTTTCTCTCCGTTTGGTCTTCTTCTTCATCACGCCATGGCCACTGAAACAGCAAGCACAAAGTAAAAAAAAAAAAAAAAACACAACTTAGCCGAGAAGATCACGTCAGTTCTAAGGTTGGATTTTTGAAGTTTTGCTTCTTATTATTTCTTGCCAATAATTATGAAACAGTAATCCTAAACATAGAAACCATTTTCTGTAAAACAGTGTTTGCTACCATTGTTGGTTGAGCTTAAGCTTAAGCTTGAACTTGAACTTGAGCTTGAGCTTGAAACAGAGAGATCATTTGGAGCAAAGACAGAGACCACCATTTGAGATTTGGAGCAGCATTTTACGTGAGTTTTGGAGGTGCATTACACTGGTGCATTGACTGCCACTGTTCACGTGGTATGCATTTTTTTTTTTTTTTTTTCTCTTTTTCTTTTCTGTTGCTTGTTGTTGACACTCCATTTTGCTACCTATATTCTAGCCCTCACACAAACTAGGGTTTTCACAAATTAAAATTCTAAAAACGGAAAGTGCACAACTTGCCTAAATTAGGGTTTTAAACCAACAATGTTTTTGACCATCTGATCGACAACTAATAGTAATCAAACAGATCTTTAAGTTGAGACGATTGAAATGACATGTCATGTGTTTGAATCGGACCATGTGGTTGAAAATTATATCCAGTTGAAGTTTTAATGAACATAGTGCATAATAATAAAATGGCATTAGGCACATAAGATTAATCCAAATTAATTATGATTGGTCCATTAATTGGATTAATTTTAATTAATAAGGTGTAAATATCTTATTGGCTTAAAGTATTAAATTATCATAGACTCTAGCACATTGGATAAACTGAACAAGTTAATTGGATAATTGTTAATTAATTAATTAATTAAAAAATTTGAATTTTTTAATTAAATCATTCAGTGTTTTAAGGAGTTAAGAAGATCACCAATTATCTGTGAATATCTGATAATCAGCTGGTAATAATTTAAAAGTTCAAGATTTAAAGAAAGAGATAATATCAAAAAAGAGGTTTTAGGACTCTGATTCATTTTATATAAATAGGAGAGGAGAGTCATAGAACAAGAGGCAACACAGGTAAGGTAAAAGGTATGAAATGCATCGTTTCTTTGATTTTGATTTTGATGGTTTGCTTTAATTAATTTAACATTATTTTCATTTGTTTTCTTTCATGAGTATGAGCGTACAATCATGATCAACAAAGAGCACACAACAAAGTTAACAAAGCACAACAACAGAAAACAAAACAGGAAGTAATCTAAACGAATTCTTTCTTTTCTCTATTTTTGTTTGCACTTTTATCGAAAGTGATCTCACATTTATATTCTTTTTTTTTTTTTTTTTTTTCAGGAATATGAGCATAAACAAAAAAAGAGCAACCACAACAACAGGGAAGGCAAACACACAATTGCTATACAATATGGTAATCTATAAACTTAGATTCATTATAATCCTTCTGCTCACAAAATCACTCACACACATACACTTAAATCTCACATCTTCATAATACAGCCACTACCCGAACACCTGCATTTATAGGATACAATTGAACACATACACAGAGACCCATTTTCAGCAAACAACTAAAACCAATAGAGAACAACGACAATCCCCCCTCCATCATCAATTCCAGAAACACAACATCCATCACCATTCAACAATACATACAGAATCATCACCAACCCATTCATACAAACCCACAATCACAAGGCATACGGCCACAACCAAAACCCACGGCCAAAATTCACAAACCAAGGCCCACGGCCAAATCCCCACCATACCCACTACCTCCATAACCCACAGTCTACCACCAAACCCCACGGCCCTGACAAGGCCTTGGTCCAATCTAAGTGAGAGAGAGAGAGAGAGAGCCGTGAGCTTGAGAGAAGGGGAAGTCATGGAGGCCGTGAGGGAGAAAGGTGAGATCGGTTTCCGGTGAGGGAGCCTTGGTGATAGAGAGAATTTAGAGAGAGAGCCAATCATGGAGAGAGAGTGTGAAGCTAGGAGTTTGGTGAAGGAGAGATAAAGAGAGCAGCCGAGAGGGAGAAAGGCAAGGCTTGGCCTTGCCGAGCCAAAATCCTCCACCACTAGTGGTGGTGGTGATGAGCGGCGCTAGTGAGGAGCCTTGTTTGGCCTAGGTGGAATTTCGGGGATAAGAGAGAAATGAGAGAGAGAGTCGTGAGGGAGAAGGAGAAAATGTGAGAGATGGAGAGAAAAGAGAGAGGCGGCTGTGAAATTGGGAAAAAGATAGAGATGAGTCGGGTTAGGTCAACCTGATCCGACCCAGTCTTTTAATGAAACCCTACCCAATTCTAGGTTGAATCGGGCCAAAGCCCAACCCTATTTTATAACCTTTAAACCCACTTTTCTCACAACCCAATCCAAAACCCATTTCATTAAGCCTAATCCCAAAATAAATAAAGCCTCACATTCACACTTACACTCAATCCAAGCCCAAAATCAAAACCCAATCAGTCCACACTTCACATAAATTGCAAAAACATCCTTAAACTTCCAAAATTACATTTCAACCCCAAAATTCCACAAAATCACATTTTGACCCTAAAACTTCCAAAATTACATTTTAACCCTAAAATTCCACAAAATTACATTTTGACCCAAAAATTCTCCAAAATCACATTTCAACCCAAATTCTCCCAAAATTACATTTTGACCACAAAATTCCTCAAAATTACATTTTGACCCCAAAACTTCCAAAATTACATTTCAACCACAAATTCTCCCAAAATTACATTCAACCCCAAATCCTCCAAAAATTACATTTTGACCCCTAAGCCATACAAGCATTCTTCTCAAGCTATACAAGCAATTCTTCTCAAGATAAACAAGCAATCTTGAGGTATTCTTTACAAGCCATACAAGCATACAGATATAAATTCTAAACTGAAATTTGTTTACTTGTATTTGATTGTTTTGTTTTTTTCTTGAATACCATGCTTATATGACTATAACATGATATTTCACATGAAATAAATTAAACAACAACTTGAACATTAAAATTGGATTTTGATGTAAACATGAGTTTATATACTTCGACATGATATGAATATTGGCTAAGCTTAATCTAGAAGACCGACGTATGTCGGGTAAAATGGGGTGCAAACACCTTCTCATTTTATAACCAAGCCTCTGAATCTTGAAGTGACAGTTCGTATTACAAAGTGCCTTACAAACAAACTGTTTTTCCTTTTACTAGACTGTAACTAGGAAATTCATTTACATGTAATTCTTTCATTTTACAAATTCATTGGCAATTGTACAAATTCAAAGATGAATAAAGATGAATTATTGTTATTGTGAAATTTCTTATTTTGCCCAAATAATTAAAATAAGTGGCGACTCCATTTACATGTACAATCAACCTTCAAATCTAGAGGGTTGGTCCATTGTCAGTTGGGTCACACTTTGAGGTCCATTTGACCCTTGGGTCGTGGTTCTCACACTTGTGTATATTATTTAAGTTTAGTTTAGTGATAATCTGTACATATTTTTTTGTGTAATAAAAAATGAAAAAAAAAAAAATTATGCTTGTTTTAGGTGTAGCAAAATATTCATCATTGTTGTATTATGACTATAGATGTTTAATGGGTTTTTTCATATTATTGTTTAATGATAATTTTAGTGAGTGTGTGTTGGTGTGTTTGAATGTTTTCTGTTATTGATACTAGTCACAATCTAATACTTTAGGTTTAGGTTGTATATCAGTATTGGTACGTGGTAAATTATTTGGTAGAGTTTACATTACGTGTTATTATTAACTTTGGTATTTGGCTTATAGGTTGTTGCAGTCATGAGTACATAAGAGACGGATAGTGTTAGATCCTTTGCTGCTAGTAAAAGTTTTGTGGAGGATTTACCACAGCCTGTTGAGGGAAACATGCAGGATACACCGGAGAGTTTATTGAGGAATTCAATGATTGAACCAAGGGTTGGAATGGAGTTTGATTCACTTCTACAAGTCACTGAATTTTATAAGAATTATGCTTATTCGAAAGGATTTGCAACAATGACAAGGAGTTCAAGGAAAAATAAGGGCTTCACTGAGACTTCTTACATAAACTTAAAGTGTAACCGAGAGGGAAGATACAGTAGTTTGGTTGATGATACTTCCAAGAAGAGGTCGATAATAAAAAATTCATGTGAAGCTGGGATCAAAGCTTCGATGGATATTATCGATCGGAAATTGAGGATATTGGGCTTTATTGAGAATCATAATCATGATTTAAGTCCAAGTAAATCCAGGAATTTTGCTGCTTTTCGACATATAAGCACGAATACAAGGAGGAGACTCTTGATCAATGATAATGCCAGTGTTAGGCTAAACAGTAGTATTAAATCTGTCATCGTTGAAGCAGGGGGTTATGAGAATGTGACTTATAATCAGAAAGATGTTCGCAACTTTCTCGATAAGGAACGTCGTTTAAAGTGTAGGGAGGGTGACGGACAAGCCTTGCATGATTACTTCGTTAGGATGCAAGGTAAAAATTAACTTCTACCATGCATTGGATTTGGATGATGAGATACGTGTGCGGAATGTTTTTTGGGTTGATGCGAGGAGTAGGGCAGCATACGAATCCTTCCATGATGTGATCATATTCGACACCACATATCTAACAAACAAGTATGATATGCCATTTGCCTCTTTTATTGGAATTAATCATCATGGTGAATCTATTATACTTGGTTGTGGGTTATTGTCCGCTGAAGACACGGATTCTTTTGTTTGTTATTTAGGCAATGGTTGCAAAGTATGTGTGGCATTGCTCCAAAAGCCATCATCACAGACCAATGCCAAGCAATGCGGCGGGCCATTGAAATAGTTTTTTCGGAAACTGTTCATCGTTGGTGTATTTGGCATATTACAATGAAATTGCCGGTGAAGCTTGCTGGATTAGAAGCTTATCAAGATATAAAGTATTATTTGTTTAAAGCCGTGCATGAATCAATGATAGTGGAAGAGTTTGAAGAAAAATGGAATCATACCATCACTTCACATCATCTTGAGGAAAATGAGTGGTTGGCTAAGTTATATGAGGAATGGGAGTGATGGGTTCTTGCATTTCTCAATTCCAATTTCTTTGAAGGAATGTCGTCAACCCAGCGTTCGGAATCAATGAATGCCTTCTTTGATGTTTACTTACATAGCTCTACAACCTTGAAAGTATTCATGGAGCAATTCGAGAATGCAATGTGGAATAAGGTAGAAAAGGAGATTTTATTGGATTTTGAGTGTTTTAAAGGCAAGCTGGAGTGTTCGTCATCATCTTCTATGGAGAAACAGTTCCAAGAAGCTTACACCCATGAGATTTTTAAGCGGGTGAAATAGGATTTTCTGGAAGACAGGGTTGTATCGTAAAGGAGGTTGTTAGAGGTGGTGAAGAGGTGAAATACAAGATTCAAGACGAAGCGGAGATAGGGAGGCTTTTTGAAGTTAGATTCAGTAGTTTTGAATGCTTGGTTGGTTGTGTATGTCGCATGTTTGAGTTTAGAGGCATATTATGTAGGCATGCCTTATTTGTGCTTTCCCAGGAATGTGTGACTTTACTCCCTAATAGGTATATACTAGATAGGTGGAGAAAGGATATCGAAAGAAAACACACCTACGTCTCCAGTTGTACAAATGATGTACAACATAACCCTGTTTTGGAAAGGTACGAGAAGTTGTATAGACTAAAAGTCGATGTGCTTGAGATAGGGGCTGAGTCTGTAGAGAATTTCAATGTTCTAGAAAAGTTGTTAATTGATTTGAAAGACAACTTTCCTCGTTCATGTGATAAACAACCCTTATCTTAGAGAAAGAATAGTGTTGGAGCTGCTTCTGATGTTGTTAGAACTGAAGTTGTAAGGAGTTCTGTGGTTGTGAAGCGTAAGGGTCGACCTAGGACGAAACGGCTGAAGTTATCAATGGAGGAAGTGGTTTCAAAACTGAAGAAGAAAAGGAACACTGCCGCTACTAGGAATCTTGCCTAATCTACATCAACTGCTGGGGTACATAATTAAAAGACCACACTTCTTTTAATATCCTAATCTATTATTGTTTATTAATTTTGGTTTAATTGTGATTGGATAGCCTAGGTTGGAGATAGTGCTTATGGAGATGGCTCTACATCAAACATGGTAAGTATATGTGATTTACACTGTTATTATTTATATGTAGCAAAGACATTATTTTTGGGCTTATGGTTTTTTTTTTTTTTTTTTAGGAATATCCAATGTCCATGCCATATTCAAATGATGGAGTTATAGACTTGACAAATCCAATGACTTCCCAGAACTTTGTGTCAGAGGTAAAGATATTTGTAATATGGAAAAAATGGTTATTGAATCCTATTTATTGTATCCTTATTGTACCACGTTTTCTTTTACAGTCAATGTCACAGAGTCAAGCTCATGGATACGAAGACCAAGCCTTAAATCTTACTTGATTAGATATATATAAATAAATTTTTTTTTTGTTAAATGATCCTCCTTTTTTGTATTACGGAAGGATGCGTTGGTAGTTAGTTTTTTTGTATCATGAAAGGACCCGTCTCAATCTCCTATATCCTCAGCGTTGTTGTTTTTGCAAGAGGAAAGAGAAAGTGTTGGTTCCTTTCACTTTATTAATATACACCCATTGATTGTATTATTTGTAGCTAGAGTGGAAAATTAATGTACTTTGTGGTTCCAATGCAATGATAATGGAAGTGCATACGTATTTGAGTTATTGCTAGTGGGTTGTTCTAAGTTTTTTATGTATTCAGGTCATGGTGAATTTCATGAATATAGTAATTTTATGAAAGTTATGTAAGAGGTATACTGTGAACCAAGTTTGCAGAAATTAGTCTGGGTAAGACAGGTTTCTGGGTTGGTTTCTGGGTAAAGACAGGTTTCTGGGTAATATGATACTATGCACCAAATTTGTAGAAAGTGTGGACAATGTTGTCTAGACTTAAATAAAATTGTTCATACTTTCAGGCCAATAGGAACATTGTTCACGTATATTGTTTACATATACTGTTTACCATTGCTCTTTAAGTGTGGACATTTTTGTCTACACTTTGTTCAAATTGTCCACACTTTTTGAGGAAGAGTTTATTGTTCGCATAAAACGCTGTTTACGTATCTGACAGAAAGTGTGGACAAAATTGTCCACACCTTTATCAAATTGTCTACACTTTCTAGGAAAGAGTTCACTGTTCACATAAAATACTGTTTACGTATCTAACAGAAAGTGTGGACAAAACTTTTATCAAATTGTCCACACTTTCTGAGAAAGAGTTCACTGTTCACATAAAACAATGTTTACGTATCTGACAGAAAGTGTGAACAAAATTGTCCACACTTTTATCAAATTGTCAACACTTTCTGGGGATGAATTTTACTGTTCACCTTAAAAATGTTCACATGAAACACTGTTCACGTGACTGTTTAGTGTTCAAACGTGCATCAAATTGCATGAATTTACACGAAAATTGCATGGCCATTGCAAGAAAATATAGACATTAGTGTCCACACATTGATGCAAATTGTCCATAATTTCTGGGCAGACTTAAATGTTAAGCTAAACATTTTTCTGATACATAACACATTTATTGAATACACTTCAATACATTCATTCATTCACATTCATTCAAATAAGCATCCTCATTCATTCAAATATTGTCTAATTACAAAAAGTGGTTGTTATGACTACACTACACATTTATTGAATTTGATACCATAATACAACAATAAGGCCTACAATTACAGCAAGTCTTATTGTTAACAACTTCTTCAATGATTGAATGTCATCACGATGTACTAGTTGGACCATATCACGCATGCCACGCATCTCTGACTGAAGTTGATGCAAGTCCAGTAACAGTTATGATGCATCAAGCAATTGTGATGCATCAACCATGGATTTAGAATTGGTTGCTTGTGATACCTCATCCATTTTTTTACAGCCAACTCGTTGGTTGATGGGCAAACACCAAGAAAAGAAATCGCATCAATTGGCAACACAACAATAATACAATTTGTTTTTGTTTAAACTTGATTCCGAAATCCTAACCGATGCTCTTTTGCCACAACCGCAATCTATATTTCTAAATCTTAGCCCATCTCTAATTGCACTATTTACTGATGAGGAAGACATCTTTGCTGCAAAGGTATTAAAAATTCATATAATATATTAGGTTATTAAAAAATCATATAATATATTAGGTTATGTCAAAAAGCTTAGGGTGAATGAATATTAAGGGTTTAAATATTATTTAAGTTGAATAAATCATAATTAGGGTTTTGAATATTAAAATTTTCAATATGATTTAATTTGAATATGATGTAATTAGGGTTTTGAATATTAAGGTTTTCAAATAATTAATTGAGGAATTAAATCAAGAACAAAGAGAGAGAGAGAGAGAGAGAGAGAGAGAGAGAGAGAGAGAGAGAGA
>BKZX01025210.1:1419-18030 GCA_014362285.1 Fagus crenata | reverse complement strand
AGAGAGAGAGAGAGAGAGAGAGAGAGAGAGCATACCGAGCCCTGAAGGATGAACAAAGTTGAATAAATAAAGTGGAAAATTGAAAACAAACAGCACCCCCACTAAATTTCGGTCATAGCAACCAATAAATTTGCTCACAGCCCAGTAACAAAATCACATCCCACTGGTTCAGACACCTAACACGCAGAGGAGATGGAGTGAGATTGAGAAGTCTTGTAAGCATTTAATGTTCTCTGCCAACCAAAAGACAGCTATCTCGAATTGAGAATGGAAGAAAGATGAAGAAAACGTACCTCCAGACAGCTAAGAAGAAGCAAGGAGGATCAGGTTTTGTGGCTAAAGCACTTGAGGACTCTACCTTCTAATTCACTGTCCAAGAACATAGCAGCAGGTTGAAGTAGGGCGCAGCAGTAGGGACGTTAGCATGTCATAGCTCCAAGAAGAGAAGAGTTCGGCTGATGGGATTACCATGTCCTTGTGTTCAGAATATCACATCAGCCCATGGTTTGTTAACCAGCTAAGATTGGGCTGTTAAAGTGGTACTGTGTAAAAAATCAGCTCCTTCAAAGGAAGTATATGCCGTGTAACCAATTGCTAGTGCAATTGCAAATGCAAATTTAGATTAGATAAGTGTGTAAAAATTAAAAAGTTGATTTAATAAATATTTATTTATTTAATGGATGAGATTAAAAGTGAATGTTGAGACTTTTAATCTTAACCATTCAAGCCAATTGCATGGGTGCAATCATGCAAATCCATGATCTCAATTCAGGTTTTTTATGCAATTGCATAGGTTGTTTAACAAACTTTACTGATATTAATACAGTTCATACAAGGATTATGAATACATTTTATATGGTTTGTTTTTGTGGTTATAAACACAATTTTATGTTAGTATTATAAAAAGAACATTAGTATAAGATAACCTCAGCAGCATTAAATTTGTTATAAAGATTTGGTTGTTAATAATACATTTAATAATTATTGAGAAAAAATGCAAATATTCATTCAAATATTATTATCAATAAAAATATTGCAAATAATAAAGTTCATAATTATTGACATAAAACGTGTAAAAAAAAAAAAAATTTAAGAAAATGTGATATTAAAAAAATTTGTTGTTAACTAATTTACGAATTTCTTCATTACAATATAGAACTTTTTTTAACAATGATAAAACGTAAACTTCAATTAAAAAATGTAACTTTAGAAAGTATTCTTAACTTATACAAGTAATATAATACAATTTAGCAAAAATAATAATAACATAACAATTTTTTTTTCAATTCTCTGTGGTATAATTGGAAAACATTGGTCATCCTAGTCATTTAGCTCTTTCCCATTAGGATCACCTCCTATCATGTGTCGTCATCATCAAGTATATCTCATACATTCAATGGCAATGGCTACGTTCACACACAGTTCGCTTCTTCAAAATCAACTCTAAGCATATCATCCGCTATAGTTAGATACAAGGAAAGGTATAGATCATGTGTTGGTCTCTTCCTCGGATCAACCCTAAGCATACCATCCACTATAGATTGGGTGTTGATTGGAACCATTCTAGTCATCCAACACTTTCCTGTTTGGATCGGATTTGCTGTTCACATAGAAAATGGCCATTAGTATACTGTTGTATACTTTAACTATTAATGTTTGTTCAAAAACATATATGGTGAGCCAAAACAAAGTAGTACAAGTGTATAGACCATTCTTAGTTATATAGTACTGTATAGAGCATTCTTAGTAGAAAAACATTACAATTTGTTGTTTAAATATGTCACTCAAATGTAATCGTAGTACCAAGGTGGTTATCAAATGTAAACACGAATACGAAAAACATTGTATGACATACGTTTTTAATACGTTAGTTTGTATAATTACATTACATAAAATATCAATGTTACTTTTTGATAACTAAGATCTAAATTACTCAATTCCAATGTTCTACTTATATTTTTGGAATTTAAATATTTTTATTATAATCTTTTAATTTTTTGTCGTTACTGATTTTAATATAAAAAAGTTATTAGATCTTATTATATGTATGTATGTTAGTGTCAAATTATAATTTTGTCCCCCTAACTAAATTTCAAATATTATATATTTTGTCTTCCTTTTTTTTTTTTTTAATTTAAAATAGTTGAATAACTATTTTATTCATTAATATGTACATTTTTCTAGTAATTTATTGATTAATATTTACATGTAAATTAATTTAATTGATTAAATATTTAATTTCTTAAGATTTTATACATTAATGTTAGAGGTTGCAAAAGAAGCCCAAACCCATTAGTCCACTGAAATCCACTCACTAATTGGCCAAACAAACCCATTTTTTTAATAAAATTAACATAGGCAAATGGACTATTGGTTTTGAAGGACCCAACCCATTTATTAATGTTAAAATTGTTCACAAATAAGAAACCAAAAAAGAAAGAAAGAATGGGCCGGTCCACCGTGGGAAATTTGGTGGGAAACTTGGTCCCCAAAACGGCGCCGTGTTGGGCTTTTGGGGGGAAAATGGTCCCCAAAACGGCGTCGTTTTTACAAACATGCATGTCAAACTTAAGCTTCCTCAACACGACGCCCCCTATTCTCTCTCTTCAAAACTGAAACTAAAACTGAAACTGAAACTCTCTATCTGACAGTTTTTCCTCTCCCTCTTTTCACGGTTTCCTTTTGCAAACATCCCCAAGAACAAAGTCCATTCCTCTCAAACACTCAAACTTCCCCAACGTGACCCATTCCCTTGCACCCATAGACACAACAGCATAAGGAACTAAGAAACAATCTTTGAAAGAGAAAGGTGAGTTTACATTTCCATTTTCTTCTATGATTTTTAATTTTTTGTGAGTTGATACTATGATTGGACTAAGTTTGTGAAATATTTTGACTTTGGTTGAGGAATTAGCTAAGTGTGGACAATCTTAGTGTTTTATGTATATCACCTCTACTTGCCATTTTTGCAATGTACTCATCAAGGTAATCAGTGCTTGAGTGCTGCATTTATATGAGTTTTTCACTTCTTTCATTCAATCTGTTTTGGAATTTACATTAGCTTTATTTATCTGATTCTTTTGGATTATTATCTGTATTACAGTACAGTTGTGATGTAAAATTTGTACTTTATGTTATAAAAACAAATTTTCATGGTCCATGGAATGAATCCATTTATAGTTAAAGTTAGAGTCTTAGGCACATATTGAAATAAAAAGGTTAAATGTGCATATGATTTCCCATGAGTCCTTGTATTTATTGGTAAATGCCAAGTGGAAAGTGGAGTATGAAACTTGTAGCACTTGTACTTCCTGCTAGTTTTCTGTATAATGCCAAATCAGTGGAAAAAAAAAAAAACAACAACTAACCACCAAACATTTAGAAGTATCAGTGCATTCTTTTGTAGGAATATTAATCGTCTAGAAACAAATTGCCAAAAGTTATTATTAAGGTCTATCTTCTGTGGTCCAGATGGCCAAAAGCCTGCATACCTTCTATTCATTTCTTCATTACTCCTAGGCATTTTCCAAGCATTGAAAATGTAGCAGAAATTAGTCAAGGGTTTCTTGCTGCAATGGCATAATTTGAAATACAAGATATATTCTAACCTTTGCCTGGTCACCTCTTTGGTTTCTTAGAAGTTCTCTCCAATATGTAAGCAATGACTTCTTTCAATGTAGCTTTACATTGATTTCTGAAGTTCTAAAGCTCAAATATTACTCAATGAATACTAGGGTTGTATTCATTCAGCTCCTTTAAAGCTGTTACTACAGCCATATAGACCTCTTCTCCCCATTCTTTCCTTAGTTTATTCAACTTCTCATCTTCTTCATCTATTATTTCCTGCATAATAACTCGGTTTGCACAAAACTTATTTCTTAGGACTATAATGTAATCTATGCAGAGAAACTTTTATATTAGCATCTTTTGGTGTACACAATGGGGCATGCTCATCAAACTGCAATTTCAGACAGCAAAACTGGGTAGTAATTCATTTAGTTTTGAAGTCAATATGTCAGACACAGGTTGTTAACCTTTTTTTTTTTTTTTAATATAAGGTTGTTAACCTTTACTCTAGTATGAATGCTACTCAATTAGAGAGGGACCTCAAATTTAAGCATTGTGTCCAAAGCAGCCTGTTTTTCTCTCTGCATATGTATTATTCCAGTCAATTTTGTTGTCAGTATTTATAAAGCTTTTCAGAGATAAATAGCATTGCATACTTGTTGCTCTTCAAGCAGTCTCAAGACACTACTACTGGCCTCCATATGCGACACTGAAGCCAAGTGGAGCACCTCATTTTTCTTAATATTAGGAAAGACAACAAAAAAATCAGCAACAAGCAAAGAGCTTTGTGAAAATTTTATAAGTAGGCAGGCTAATATATTTTCAATTTAAAAAATATGTCATGCTTGGGTGAATGACATCCCTCATGACTTCCTAGTGTATTATACAGAGTTAGACAGTGAGGGACATTACCCTTTTCTTCTCCTCCTCCAGTTGTTGGCACCATTTATCAAGCTCCATACTCTTAGATTCTAGATCACATTTTAACTTTTCAGTCTCCTCTATAATTCTGCGAGGATTATTTAGTGCAACATGCTGCATTCTCTCCATTTCTAATAAGCGAATTTGACACATAAAGATCAAAATATCACATATATTTCCATAAACTAGAAAACTCATTCATGCAGGAAATGCATCTTTTAATGCATGGGACCATCAAGCATATAAAACAGTATGTTTGTATATTTCACCAAAATAATACTGTATATGTAGTTATGTACTTGTATTATCCAATTTATCTGAATGTTTGTTCATGTTAGCTAAGTGTGGACAGTGTTAGGGTTTTCTAGACAATTTTAGGGTATTTTGAACAATTTTCACATTTTCTGTACAATAGTGCTTGAATTGGCATACTGGTTCTGGTGAAGGATAGTGCTTGAATTGGGAGATTAGGTGATGTTCATTATAAGGCAGTTTAGAATCATGGATGGTTTGGAATTGAAACCACTCATATCATGTTGTTTTGGTTTCAAACCCAAATTCAGATTCTATATATTGTTGTTTCTTTTAATGATTAATGATTTTATGAGATATTCTAATTCTATGGATTTTCATTTTGCATGTGGCCAAGGCAATGGCGAGTATTGATGTCAACACAGCCTCAAGCAACCCAGAAGTTCAATCCCGTATTTGCCATCATTGCATTGTCAACAAGTTGATGGACGTTAACAAGAGCCTATCTGACCAATGTAAGAGGCAGCTGTGAACCACTCCATTTGGGTGGTTGTTGAATCTCCACTGCAACATTGAGGCCAGTGGACGAATGCTGGAAGTGATGCTTGCAAGTTAGAATGCCGATGAACGTGCATTCCAAGTGGGTGATAGGCTCATACCCTTCACTTTATTTGACGTTGCCCTTATTTTGGGGTTGCCCGTGACGGGGGAGCCAATTGATTGCAACCAGTCTCATGTTGGGGGGTCTATGGTGGAAACATTGCTGGTCACCCATTTGAAGACAACTTCACCATGGGAGCGGACTAAATTGGTGACATTGCTCACCAAACCTTCAATAAAAGTCCCAGACAGGGTTAGATGGTATATGGCCCTTGTCTTATCCTATTTTTTGTTTCCTACCACCTCCTAAAAAATACCACAAACCGATTACCACTGCATGATGATAGACCCAACCTAGGTAGATATGCATAGGGAAGACAGTGTATGAGTTCTTGGTTAATGGTTTAAACCGCGTAGCTGCATCGCAGAAAGCGCAAAAAACTAGAGGCAACTTGCACATTCAAGGTTGCACTGTCTTACTTCAGGTAAAATGTTTTTGTTAGAGTTGTTTACTCCAACACCATTCTAAATTTTGTTTTATCCTTAAACTTACCATTGATGTCATCATTTATGCAGATCTGGGCATGCGAGCACTTGGGGATTGGTAAGAAGAATGCTAAAATTAACCAACATTTCTCAATATTCTTAGCTTGGACCCACCAAAGAATGTTTAGTAAGAAGGCAATGGAGGCCTTTAGTAACAGTGCTAATATAAGTATCTTACACTAAAGTTGTGTACTAATTTAATACCAATGTTAGTTTCTTATAAAGATGTTGTATGTTAGTATTTCATTGTTCTAATTCATATAGTGCAATTTGCAGATGCTGTGCGTGCTTGCAGCGATGCCATGGGAGCAACATGAATCCGTGGTACAAGAAGCCATGGAGATCTTGCATGGCAGCTCACACACAGACATATTAAAGAATGATGGGGCTAGACCAAGCAATATAACTCAAACGCCGTCCAACCAATGGCAGCTACAGTTCCAAGCTGAGAGGGCTGAACAGGAAGCTCTAGCACACCATGTTAAGCACTTAAAGGATGAGCTTCACCGTGTGAGGAGTCTACTGGCCACGGTGATAGAGTCTAGCCCCACTGTTCAACAAAACCAGCCCCCACCCTCACAAAACTTAGAACAAAACCAGCCACTCGTTCAAAGCCAGCTGCCCATTCAAACCCTCATTGTGGACTTGCCAAGCTCACCGTCCAAGGCTGTCAAGAAAGGCAAACCTGCCAAAAAGAAGGCCAAGGCAGCCATGGTTGACTTGGTAAGCTCACCATCGAAGCGGGACAATGAAGGGGAGGCAGCTGCAGCTATGGTGGATTTGGTGAGTTCACCATCGAAGGGGGCTACTAATGTGAGGTATACAAGGGTGAAAACATGAGCCCAAAAGAATGTAATGATAGTACCCCCCGAATCGAAACCGGTCATAAATGAAGTACGTGTCTTATTTAACGATAAAGTACTTAAGAAATGCAAGTTTACTTTATGTTGGGTTCATTCTTTAACTTTTTTTTGTTTAAAAATCACATATGAAATAACTTTATGTACTCCATGTTTAAAAATCACATATGAGCAGTAGGTGGATGCTCATTTCCTGTACCAGCCAACAACTCATGACGAAGCTGTTTTGGCTGATTTAAGGAAAAATGGTCGTTCACGACAAGGCGGACCACTAGGAGAAGGTTGTAACAACTACTTTCTTTCAATTATGTAATGATTTATTAAGTGATTAGATATATTATGTCATACTAGTTTATAACTCCTAAAAAATTTGATATGGCCAGCGGGGTTGATAGCAATGAGGTTGCAATCTCGATCGAAACATATGAGATCACACGTCGAGATGTGTCATCCTTGTTAGGCGATCAAGCTCAAGAAGAAAGTTCTAGGTGGATATCCACCGTGGTAATTACATCCTCATTTTGCATTTTAGATCCATTTCTTTATTGCATATTTGAGACATGAGTTTTACAATTCCATATTGTTTACTAAACAAGTGTGACACACGCAGGTGGTGGACTGTTTCAAGGATGTACTTATGGAAAAACTCACTGAAAGCAGCCACCCTCCACCGTACATAAACTATATAATAACCGTACATGGTGGGGTGAAATAACAAAATTTCAACCTTGGCAAATACTTGTTCATACTTTTACACTATAAATGATCTCAAATACAGCGAGCTCTTTTGTCGAAATAACTAACTATGATTTATGCAGACTACGATCCTGGCTTCAGCTCAGTCAACTTCAACACAAAGAAGTAAAAGAACAAAAAAGGGTAAACAACCCATTCAGGATGATCAGCCTGGACCAGAATCTGTGCTCTGCCCTAGTTGGGTACGCGCAATGCCGGAAAATTGCAATCGGGTAATTAAAGAACTTTTCCAACTTCATTTTGTCAAAAACTGTCGTTACATATCTATTCTAAAAAACTGTGTATGACCTACCCTTTCGTGTTTCTTAATGCAGATTTTTGTCCTAGCATGCCACAATGGCCATTTTGTTATGTTGGTTGTAGATTGCCTAGATAAAGTTTTCTATTTTTTTTATTCTTTACCTAGTGCGACCCATAGAGCTTGGGTGCCAATATTGGTAAACACTTGTTTTTCATTTCAATTTTCTTGCTAACCCAGTATTAACTTAGTTAATCCCGCTGATACTACTTTTTGCTGCCTGCATCATAGCGAAAAGTTTTGGAGCAGCTATGCGTAGAGAAGTTAGGCCATCAAGATGTCCATACATGGCTCCTAGAATACAAGAATCACATACCAAACCAAGATCACTACGCATAAGTACCAATATCTATCATGACCCCAAATATATTGAGAAAAATTTGAGTATACTGCCTCAAGGGATTTCTCATCAATCATAGATGGAAATTTATGATTTGGCTTTCAAAATTTTCTTGCCTTTTAATGTAGACTATGTAAGTAAGTTCATATTCTCTTTTAATGTGTTTTAATAATTCAAATGCAAATGTTGGTTGCTATGTTGATTGTTGGTGTTTTGATAACTCAAATGTAATTAAGATGTTGGTTGTTGATTGATAACTCAAATGTAATTGTTGATTGTTATGTTGGTTTCTGGGTTCACTTGAATGTTAATACTATTTTCCAGAAAATGTGGACAATATTGTCCAAACTTAAAGATAATTGTCCACACTTTCTATGGATGTTATGGATGTTACGTTGGTTGTTGGTACATGTTGGTTTCTACGTTGGTTGTTGGTACATGTTGGTTTCTATGGATGTTATGAATCTAAATTTTGGGTGAAGTAAATTTCCATAAATTATGTTAATCAATGTTGATTTTTATGTACTTTTGCCTCATTTTTTCCAGCTCCGACTGTGGGATTTTCATGTTGACATACATGGAATCCTTGATTTTTTTAAACAAGATAGTACAGTTTGGATATGTATGATTTCCACAACTTCATTTCATAATGCGTTAATGCGTTCATTTTAAGTCAAAACAACTAACTAACCAACCAATAATTTCTAAATGCCTTTTATGTTTTGTGGGCTGATTGCCCAAGAATTCGGCAACGCATTCTGCTGAAATTCTATTACAATTCCTTGCTGCCCAAAGTTGTACAAAGCTAAAACTGCCCAATTCGATTGTGTCGTGCTTGCTGCCCAAAACTGCTCAATTCTTTACCGACATATAGTTTTATGTTTTGATACACATTTGTTATTTTTGTATTTTGCTATACATTTATTCTTTTTGTATTTAAAATTTTGGTTGCTCTATTTTTTTATACTTGAGATTGTATTAAAGGTAGTCAACAGAAACAATATCTTATGATTTTGTAAATGGAGTAAATAAATGAAATGGTGAAATTAGTTAGAAACATTTGCGTATATTTTAGGTTACTCATGAGTTTCTTTTATATTTAATGTTACCAAGAGCAACCTATTGCCATTGGAATCTTCACATTACTCGTTGTGAAAGATATAAAAAAAGAATGTCTAAAAATGTTACCCAAATTATGGTGAAACTAAATATGTTCAAACAAATACCCAGGAGCAACCTATTGCCATTGTCTACATTGGAAATAATAAAGTTTGGTTTTTTTGATTTTGAAGTGATTTTGGTTGGTTGAGATAAAAAATAATAAAATTGGTACAAAGATGCTAAGAAACATGTTTAATTGATGCCAAGAAACATGACCAATTCGTATGAACATGTTTAAATGTTCATACAATTTTCTGGAAAATGTGGACAAAAACATGAAATTATGGACAAAAATTTCGAGTCTACTTATGAACATTTAAGTGAACCCATAAATGTTCATATAATTTTTATGAAAATGTGGACAAAAACATGAAATTATGGACAAAAATTTTGAGTCTACTTATGAACATTTAAGTGAATCCAGAAATGTTCATACAGTTTTCTGGAAAATGTGGACAAAAACATGAAATTATGGACAAACATTTCGAGTCTGCTTATGAACATTCGAGTGAACCGAAAAAGTGTGGACAATATTGTCCAAACTTAAAGAATAATTGTCCACACTTTCTGGGTTCACTTGAATGTTCATGAATATTCATAAGTAGACTCGAAATGTTTGTCCATAATTTCATGTTTTTGTCCACATTTTCCAGAAAATTGTATAAACATTTTTGGGTTCACTTAAATGTTCATAAGTAGACTCGAAATTTTTGTCCATAATTTCATGTTTTTGTCCACATTTTTCAGAAAATTGTATGAACATTTAAACATGTTCATACGAATTGGTCATGTTTCTTGGCATCTATTAAACATGTTTCTTAGCATCTTTGTAACAATTTTATTATTTTTTATCTCAACCAACTAAAATCACTTCAAAATAAAAAAAACCAAACTTTATTATTTCCAATCTCAACCAAAATCGCCCAAACCCTCAGAAAAATATTAAACCTAACAAAGCGTTCAACTTTTATTATTTCCAAACCCTAACAAAATCATCCAAAGTCTCACAAATATAATAAAACCCCAAATTCAAACATCAAAACTGAAACCATTCCCTAACCCAAATAAAACCCAAATCTTTAAATCCAAATCAGATTTGAAATCAACTCTTTCAAACCGCAACTCTTTCAAACTTCAAACTTCAATAGAAGAAAAACCTTCGGGGGAGAGAGATCCATGGCTTCATGAGGACAGATTTGAGGAGGAGCAAAAAATCAATAGAGGAGGAGAAAGATTTCGAGGAGAGGAGAAGAAAGCATTCGGGAGGAGAGAGAAAGTTTCAGAAAAAATGAGGAAAAATGGGTCTTTGGTTATAGGGATAGTGGAAATTGGAATAACAAACCAGGAATAACTGGTTTGTCTTTTAGTGGTGGTGTGAAATCACTATTTCACACACAGTGTGAAAGAATCATTTTCCTTCTTTTTATATGGCTTTCTGCGGCATCTTTTTAGTTGATGCAAAAAGATGCAAAACACATGACGCTAAAACCATATTTTTTTGTAGTGATTATGGTGTATAAAGATGAAGCCTAGTGATCGTACTTCAATGAACAGAGTCGTAGAAATGCTTGAAGGAGAAGTTGAATGCTTACAAATGCCTTCCAAGCCATTCCTATCATCATCACTGTAGAAAACCTAAATCTAATGATAATGGAATATAAAAGAGTTTGAGAAAGAGAGGAAGAGAATGGAGGCTAAGGTTTTTCAAGTGGTTCGGTTATGTGAACCTACGTCCACAGGATGTAGCCAATGTGCTACATATTTATTATATTCTCTTTGTATTATATTTTGGATGATCACAATGTGTTGTGAAGTGTCTTATTTATACATAAGGCTACTAACACAACTCTCCTATCTAACTTATGTGGGATTCCTTAACATTCCCCCTCAAACTCAAGGTGTAATTTAATGAAACCTTTGAGTCTGTTTAAAAAATAATAGCTAAAAAATGCAGCTCAACTCGGCTTGGCTTGGATCTCGGCTCAGAGGCTCGGATTGTAGCTTGAAGTAGATCTTGGCTTGGGGACTTAGAGCTTGGCTTGGATAGATCATGGCTCAATGGCTTGAATCACGACTTAGTAGCTCAAAGGCTCGGATCTTGAAACGGTCTTGGCTTGAAATCTTAGCTCAGTGGCTCGATGGCTTGGCTCGATCTTGACTCATGAAGATAAAATAAAAAAATATATCCCACATTTTTTTTTTGAATTTTGAAATTCAAATTTGTATATATATATATATATATATATTTGCAAATAAAATAAAAAGCATACAACGGAAAATAAAAGGACCTTTTTTTTTTTTTCTTCACTGGTCTGCCAGTTTTCTGCCTCGTTCTTTTTTTTTTTGGAATATTGCAAACAAAAATAAATAAAAGGAAAATGCAAGCAAAACATAAAATAAAATGACCTTTTTTTTTTTGGTTTGCTGATAATAGAATATAAAAGAGTTTGAGAAAGAGAGAAAGAGAATGGAGGCTAAGGTTTTTCAAGTGATTCGGCTATGTGAGCCTGCGTCTACAAGATGTAGCCAATGTGCTACATCTTTATTATATTCTCTTTGTATTATATTTTGGATGATCACAATGTGTTGTGAGGTGTCCTATTTATACATAGGACTACAAACACAACTCTCCTATCTAACCCATGTGAGATTCCTTAACAATCACCAAAGCGACCAGTAGGGGATGTAGGAGACAATTCAAATCCAACTTTCTCATCAATTCAATTAGGTGAATCAAGTCAATCAGCCCAACTTTAAATGCAATATAGGTGATATGTCAGTCGGTTGATTACTTGATTTACAAGGGAAAGCTAACATCCCCACTGAATGGAGGCAATTAGTCTTCTCAATTTTGATAGCATAAAGATGTTTCATATTTCTGTGTAACAAATAATTGGTCCCTTGATTTATGATAGCTTTCCTTATCTACCTCAATTTTTTTACTTAACAACTTTATAATTGTGAACATGTACACTAAACAAATGCTGAACAACCAGGCAATACATAGTAGTATATGGCGATAGCCTAGAATATGGGCTGCTTTTTGTAAGGCTGAAGGGCTGATTTGTAAGGATGATGGGTTTTAGCACAGAAGAAGAAGTGTGGCTGGGCCCATCTAGCTCCCTTTCATCTTGATTTTTTTTTTTTTTAATACAAGGAAATAAACAAAAAGAAATTCCAAAATGCACTATTAAGCATTTTTTGGTGGCAGAAATTTGAAGAAGCGCTTTTAAGTTTTAACAGATTCATTCAGACGAATAAAAAGAAAAAACCCAACTCATTTCAGGAACTGAAAAAATAGCAAAACTTGAAAAGCCAAATTATTAAATAACTTATATCAGACAAAACCAATTGAGCTAGAGTTTCCTAGTGTTGAAGTATTGATCAACTTTTCTTACGCGGTATGACCGTACTAAGGGAGCTATATATCTAATTTAACCTGTAGCGACCACATTGGTCTATTTCATTGATGTTTCATCGGGAAAGCAACAAAGATAGGGATGACACTACTTGCAAAAGTCGTTTTCTAGTTCTTATGGAACCATAGCTTCATGGAAGCTATTTGTTGACTCATAGCTTCAATTGGATTTAGATATGAAGGTGTGCATGGACCAGAGATTTATGGCTTTTTCTGCTTCCTACTGTGAAGATGTTGAGAAGTTTCACTTGCTAGTTGATTAAAAAAAAATATGGTCTTTGGTGACTCATGACTGGATTGAGATTTGCTGCAATAGTTAGGGCTATTGCACCAAGCAATCATTTTTTAAGGGTTGAGATTGAAAGTTGAAAAGTTAACTTTAATCTCAACCCTTGGATCAAAAAACTTTTTCACAACTTTTTATGTTTTTAGTGTTTTACTTTTTTACCCTTCACCTTTTTAAGTTTTTGAACTAACCATTGCATGTGCAATAGCTATTGCACATTATCTCAATCCCTCGTGACTACCAGTAACCTTGACGTGTGTGATCTTATAAGCAATTTCGTTCTTTGTGCTCTTTTGGATTTTAATATGTGAGTGATGTGATCTTATAATCAATTTCGTTCTTAGTGCTCTTTTGGATTTTAATATGTAAATGATGTGATGAAAGCAAATTTGCGGTGCTTTTGTGATCATCATTGACTTGGTGACACTTCAAGTACTCTTAGTCAATGCAGATCATGTCATGAGACCTACACAATTTAAGGGAGAATTTTTCTTCGTTATTGATGCGTATTCCACACGACAGATAGAGATAACTCCATTAAATTTTTATCATATACTGATATACCAGTTTCCAGGCAAGAAACCTATTGAAAATTCAAAATTTGCCTTTTTTATTTTTATTTTTATTTTTTTCACTTTTGACAAGGTTTACAAATATTGGGCAATTTTAGACCGGTCTTTGACCAATTATTTCATTATGCGGCCCATAAGTATTGACTAATTGCATTATTTAGATTCCAAAGTAGACCTTTTTATGCTCAGGTAAAGATATAGTTGTTAGAAACATATAGGAAGGAAGAAAAAACTTCCTAGAGGATACCTAGCGATAAAATGACGTACGTGGAGATAATGTAAACCATTCAAGAATGATGAGAAGTCGCACTTGCTATTTGATTGAAGAAAACAAATAAAATAAATAAGTAATTGAAGCATACTTCTATTGTTTCTTTTACATAAATTTTCTTTCCTTTTGTCAGTAAAGTTAGAAAATAAAATTATTTTAAAGAGGAACAAAATGGATTTTTTTTCTTTGAAAAAAAAAAAAAAATTCAACTCACTTGACCCGCACATTGACCCAATCTGACGCGTTTTAGCAGGTGGGTTCGAGGCGGCTCATTTGAATATTTCATTGAGGTTCAAAGAATCTTCACTCATACCCATTTTTCTCTTTGTATTTGAGCGGATTAACGGGTCCACAAACATTTTTATCAAGGTTTTATTCAAACTCTAGTTAGAAAATTTTCCCTTGCAAACTTAATTGCACTTGCCACTTGATTGCAAGGAAAATGTTCCTTGGGACCACCACCACTAAGTCACAAAGGACCAGTGAGATGATGTACACGACAGTCCATAGTTCCTCAACTCAAAGACTACGCGTACCATGACTATGAAGTCTGAAGGAATCACCTTCCATGGGATTGAAAAATTTGACCAGTTGGATTAAAAAAAAAAAACACTAGTAAAGAGGTGTTCCTTTTTGTAAAGTGTTACGCGGTTTCATAGTATTGAGTGAAAAAAACGTGTAAGTATGTAGGGCCTGTTGGAACTAGTCGTCCATTGAGAATGCAACGTTGATAGTGATAATAGTGCTTGTACAGAGGGATCATATTCTAAATTTAATAGCAGCAATGAAGATTCTTAATGGATTATTGTGAATTGTGATGGAAGTGGAGCATCGTGGAAGTTCTATAGCTAGCTAATAGCTACAAAAGAGAGACAAAGCTGGTGACCTGTTTAATTGCGCGTGCATATCACGCTGGCTACTAAACCAAGTAAGAGCTGCCACATAACTTCCAAGAAAATTCCATGGACCATAATTGTGTTTCGTTTAGGTTGGTGACTTTGGGCCATGCCGACAAGTACCCTCTCAATGTAACAAGTTCATAGAAGTTTCACAAATAATTACAAAATATTATAATGTAGGAGAAGATTTTCGCGATAGCAATACAACTGCATCAAATTAAACGACTAGTTCACTATTTAGGAGGTAAAACATGAATTTCTATTTCATGATTACGTTTTAAAAAAATACTGATAGAATCATTAACAAAAATTACCCATCTCCTAATTACATTAGGAAACCCTGCTAATAATTACAATAGGCAACGCCATCTTTTTCCACAAAAGAAGAGAAGAACAATAGAAATATGATGGGCTAGGAGGATAATTAGTCAAAAGCAGTAATTACAATCACTTCATGAATTCACTTCTCACAATCTTGTCATGGGCTGCTTTTTGTAAGGCTAGTGGGTTTTAGGCTTTTAGCACTAAAGGAGAAGAATGGCTGGGCCCATCTATGATCTAACTCCCTTTCTTCTTTTTATTTATAAAAATAAAAAATAAAAAGCCAAAATGCATGGTTAGTCACTAAATTTTACTCGTAAAGTGCTTTTGATCCCAAAAGCTTGAAATCATTGCTTTTAATTTCTAAAATTTAAACTAAACACAAAAAAGAAAAAAAAAAAAAAGAAAAACCCGATTCAGTTCATGAACTAAGAAATAGCCTAACATGAAAAGCAATATTACTTGTATCAAACAAAACCAATTGAGCTTGTGTTTCCCGTTGTTGAAGAATTGATCAACTTTTCTTACGTGGTATGACTAAACTAATCAGCTATTTAATTTAGAAAATTGTTTGTGCACACAGGGGCGGAACTAGGAATTTTGGTTGGGAGGACAATTCCAAGAATTTTTTATTTGGGAGACAAGTCCAATTCTTATAAGTTAAATATTTAAAATTATTAATAATTATATGTATTATTAAGCGGTTTTAAAAACTTTGCAAGGGCCACAACCCCCACCCTTGGCTATGGTTCTGCCCCTGTGTGCACACCCATGATGAACATCACATGTGAATGTCTAGAAATTGTAAACATTTTCACCAAATTGTGCATAACAATATTAAAAAATCATGTATGATGGAGAAATTGTAGATGTGAATATCTTGAATTGTGGATATTCCAAAGAGTTGTGGACAATAATGTCTATCAGAGATGTGCATTTAAATATATGCATTAGCAATGTCCATTCATCATGGAAAATTACCCTTAAGTTAATTTATGACATGGGACGTCATGCACACTACAGTATCTCATACAAAACTTGTCCATTAGCCCAATTTCTGAGGAATAAGTACAGCTGTGCCCACTTTATCATACAAACTTTGGAAAAAGGTAAGGATGTTTCATTTATTTAATTATGATAATATCGGAGCGCTGTTTCAAGGAAACCAAGAGCTAGTATGAAAGTCCCTGACAAAAAAGAGAAAAAGATCAAGCTGGCAAGAAATTGATTGAACATGACAATGTGGCCAACATGTTCCCCATTCCTTCATCATGCCTTAAATAACCGTGTGCTGGGAAAACTTCAAGTCAATTCCGAGCACATCATGGGACCTAGACATTTTAATAAGGCACCACATATGGTTCAGAAAATTGATTGATCTGAAAAATAATACTAACTCGTGTTGAAAACACTTTCTTTTAAATTGATAATAAATAAATAAAAATTACACACAAGATAACGCATATATCCATAAATTCTTTTATTTGTTTATGTTATAGGAGAATGCTTTCTTTCTTTTCAACATCGTTAGTGTAAAAACAAC
>BKZX01025209.1:5952-18614 GCA_014362285.1 Fagus crenata | reverse complement strand
TTTTTTTTTTTTTAAAGATATGGAAAAGGATGATGGTGGCTGTTGGATGTGTAATGATCTGTGATTAAAGGTTCGGAAGGGATGTCACAGGATCGAACTAACTCGAAGGTTCGAAAGCGATGTCACAGGATCTAACTAACTCGTGTGAGTTCTAGACCATGTGGAAAACCTAAATCTTAAGCAAACAACAATGGGGAAATATTTAGAGAGATAAGAGATAGTGGAGGCTAGGGTTTCATGTGATTCGGCTATGTGAGCCTACATCCATAGGATGAAGCCCAATAGGTTACATCTTTATTAATATTTTCTCTGTGTGTTTACAATATTTGTGTGATGTCCTATTTGTAAGACATCTGTAAATAATAATAAATACATCTAAGTAATGTGAGATACAATAGAATTTATTCTTTAACAATTTTTTATGTCAAATTGGTTAAATTTATAGTGAGACTAATGAAAATGCTCTTAGGCTCACATTCTTTCTTTGAAAAAGAAAAAAGAGAAAATTGATGCGAGAAAGATGCAACTTGCAAGAGAAAGAAGCAGGTATGCTTTTAATTTTTGGTAAAAAGCTCAGTAAAAGCCTGTGTCTTTTGGCTCATCATAGTATTAGATTAAATAATTTAAGAATTGTTGAATAAGAAGATAGATCACAAAAATTAGATCTAGACAAGTTTAGGAAACCAAATACTAATCCAAATTTAGATGGAATAATCAAAGGTAACGTAATAAACACCCATTTTTACTCCACATCTTCACAAGTCCCCCCCACCTTTTACTCTACACAAATTCCTCAAAAAAAGCCAAATTCCCCAACAAATTTTAACATGGGATACTTTCCTCTTCATATGTATGATCCACAAATTAATATGATTAAAAAACCTTTTGAATTAAATAAAGAAAGATTAAGAAAAGATTTTATGTCCCCAAAATATGAAAATAGAAGAAAAGAATTTTTTGCAACTTTTTCAGAATTCTTAAGAACCCACATAAGAGAAAAATATTATGATTTTATAAATGATATACAAACTGAAGTCAATTTCTTTGAATGGTTTGATAAGTACTATAAGCCAAAAATTTTAGTTGAGAAACACAAATTCTTTACTACAAAGAGAAGCTACACATAGACATAGACCATTGACTAAAAATACAAAAGCTGGTCCAAATAAAGATATACATGCACATGCAATCTCTAGCACCCCATCTAACACTCCATCATTGACTAGGACTAGACAATTGACTCCAAACCATGCAACTACCGACAATATGGACTTAGCCAAAAAACAAATGCAAACTATTAATAGAACTACAAAAAATTGGTTAAAAGTTGAAAGCAAAGAAGTTGTACATGAAGAATTTCCCCCATATGAATCCATAATCATAAATCATAGAAACCAACAACTACTTGCCTCCCCCATAAAAAATGTAAGTTTAAGTGATGAAACCAAAAACTTTGAAAAAATTATTGAACAAAACAATTACTCAAATACATATCTAAAAATCATAGGTACCAAACTTAACAGGATAGAAAACAAAATTGATCCCATAAAACTGACTACAAAATTAGATATTGAAAAACATTTATTCACACCACATGAAATACCCCCAAAATTACATGTTTCTTTTAAAAAAGATAATACAGATTTATTAGAAGAAATTTCTAAAAGACTCCAAACTTTAGATATAACAAATATTGCTTCCTCCTCACAAACTAAGGAACAAACTAATCAATTCAAAAGAATTAACACCATAGATAAAATAAAACAAGATAATCCAAAAATTGAAGAATACATTGAAAATCTACAAAATCAATTTAAAGATTTAAATATTAATAGAATTGTAAATGAAAGAGATTTTCACGCCAAGCCTTTAAGAAGTTGTATTACAAGAACAAGATACCTTGGAAATGTTTCAATTACAAGAAATTTTTATCCTAGACCAACTCCCCCAGATTTACAATTTGAAGGAAGAGAATTAACTGTTAGAAATTCTTATAATGCTGAATCTTTATATGAATGGAACATTGATGGCATGTCACAGTATGAAATTTTAAATGAATTACATGAAATACTTATGGTTTCAAATGTTTACAAAAGTAATAATAAAACTAATCACCAAATTGCAAATATAATTATTACAGGTTTTACTGGTCAATTGAAAGGTTGGTGGGATAATACTTTAATAGATACTGATAGAAATTGGTTTGCAAATGCCTACAAAAGAACTCAAAATGGAATTTCCATAGTAGATGAAAATGGTTTACAAATTCAAGATGCTGTTAATACTTTAGTTTTTGCTATAACATAACATTTTGTAGGAGACCCAACAGATTATAGGGAAAGTGCTTATGATAGCTTAGAAAATTTAAGATGTTATACTTTGCTTACAAAGTTAGAGAAAAATTATTTGAAAAAGGTCACACAGATTATGCACAAACTACTTATGGCGAAATTATTTGCACAATTCAAAAAGTAGGATTAAATTTATGCAATGATTTAAGAATGACTCACGAACTAGAAAAAGAAAGAAAATATGCTAAATTAGAATTAGGAATTTTTTGTGAACAATTTGGTTATTCACCGTTAAAAACTATTGCTCCATCTAGACAAAGAAGAAAACAACAAAAGACTTATAAAAATAATTATAAAAATTACAATAATTATAAAAGAAATAAAACCTACAAATTTTATAATAACAAAAACTACAAAAACTCTAATTTTAAGCACAAACTAAAAATTTTAGAAAACAAAATGATAAAAAACATGTTTGTTTTAGGTGTGGGAAAACTGGACATTTTCAAAAGAATTGCAAAGTTAAGAAAGAAATTAATAAAATTGATATTAATAAATATAATACATAACAATTAAAAAACAAGTTTTTACAAATTTTACAAACTAACTCAGAAAATGACGAAAATGACTCTTTAGAAGATAATGCCTCAGATAATGAAATTTTTTAGATTGAAAACTCTTCTGATCGTTCCTATTCAGAAAACTCCAGTGAAGAAGGGATAGAATTATGTCACTGTGATAACAAAGATTTTTGTTCATACAAGAAAATTATAAATGTCTTAACAAGATTAGAGCAAATTATTTTTGAATTAATTGACAAAATTGAAGATCCAGAAATAAAATTTGAGTATTTAAAGAAAATTTCCCAAACAAATCATCAAATTACCCTATTAGCAAGAACGGATAAAACAAAATATAATTATACTAATATTTCAGACATGTTTAAAACACAAAAAGCTCAAACTACAATTCAAGATCTTCAACTAGAGATAAATTCTATAAAACAAGAAATTAGGACTGGTTCTCAAATTGCTCATGAACAATTTACCCAAGAACTATTAGCTTTAAAACTAGAAAATAATTCTATAAAACAAAGTCCCATTATTCCAAAGATAGAAGACAAATTACAATGAGATGATGAAATAGAATTCCCAACTAAATCAAATTCTACTGACCTTTTCATAAATTTAATAGATAGAGTATTATTTCAAAAATGGTATATTGAAATTCAAATTGTAGTGAACAAAGAATATTTTTTTACTATTGTTGCATTGTTAGACTCAGGAGCCGATTCAAATTGTATTCAAGAAGAATTAATTCCAACAAAATATTATGAAAAAACCACTGAAGGACTGTCTCAAGCTAGCAGAACAAGTTTAAATATAGAATTTAGATTACCAAATGCACATGTCTGTAGGGATGGTATTTATATTCAAACAACTTTTGTCTTAGTGAAGAATATAACTGACAAAGTAATATTAGGGAACCCTTTTATAGCCTTACTATATCATATCAGAAAAATTTCAGAAAAGGGTCTCACAACAGAAATTTTGGATCAAAAAATTACTTTTCCTTTTGTCATGCCACCTATGACAAGAGATATTAATTTGTTAAAAGAAATTTCATTTTCAAAAGAAATAAATTTAATTTCTAAAATACCTCTTAAAACTTTGCAAATTACCCCCTCTTTTCAACAAAATTTAAAGTTATTACTTAGTACTCTTTCCAAGTTTTTTATTAAGTGTTTTATAACATAAGAGGCACTAACAAATTATGCTTTTCAGGATGAAGAAGATACAACCTCCTTCTTTATCCCAAAGGAACAAATTTTAAATTCAGAGTACTTAATAATTTAGCCAGCTCTATCAACGAGGAACAGCAGTGTCTTTTAGACGCTCTCTGGAACACTCGTTATGATGGAAAGAAATTCCTAGACAGCGTTAATGCCTTAACATATTATTTTAGTCAGCTCAATAATAATTTCATAGACAGCAGCAAATTTCCCTTTTTTACAGGTGTCCAAGCTACTTCTTAAGACCCTAGTAGCAATAAGTCTAACTATTCTACTCAAATTGCAAAATTTTTAGAGATGCCCCCACTGGGCCGAGATGCTTTTACCCCACTGGTAAAAGACAAAGGTGAGCAGTGTGAGTTGAAAATCTTGTCTCTTGACAGCCAGTCTTTATCCCCACTAGATAATGAAAAAAGTATAGAAACAGAAATTCTTAGATTACCACAAGAACTCAACGATAAGATTTTTCAACTTACTGAAGATAGGTCCGAAGGTTTATTGATCAAATTACAACAGTATTTTTTTGCCAATAAAGTCACTATTCTAGGAATATCCTCCCATATTACTGATAGATACTTAGGCAACCAACAAAATTTATTGTTTCAATTCGTCCAAATTGGAATTAATCTAGATATCTGCCACAATCCTTTGCCAATTCCTATATGCCCTTTTGTATTCCCCCACTGTCTATCATTATGGACGGTTTCTCCTTCTTCGACATCCCCCATTTAATCTCCACCGTTACTCGCCTCCAAGTCTCTCTCCTTTATTAAACTCTTCCTCTACGTAGACCATTCATTGTTTGTCCTACTGGTAGCAATGAAGGTGAGTTTTTTGTGTGTCTCTCTCTCTTTTCTATTTATTGTTTTCAGTGGATTTGTGATTGTTTGTGCCTAATTCGTTTTTGTAGGTGCATTTGGGTGTTCATGGTTGTCTTAGTTGTTATCCTATCTGCATTTGATCCCTTCCCCTCATCTCCCTCTACGTTTTAGTTGCCACAACTAGAATTCAAATCTCCAACTTGACTATCCAATCTCACTCTTTGTTCTCACCATTCATCGACGATTTTGCCAAAGCAAACTTAGGTGAGTTTTTTTTTCTCTCTTTTTCTCTTCTCACCATTCATCTGCCAGGTTGGTTATATATGGCCTAATTTCCTTCTTTCTTTTTTTGTGGTTTTGTGTTTGATCTGTTTCGGTGAGTTCGTTTGGGTCATGGTGGATTTTTGGTTTTCTGGCGGATTTTGGATTATGGGTGCTTTGATTACTAGGTGTGATTTATGACGGGTGTTTATTTTGCCACCCTCTCTCTTGCCATTGACAAAGAAATCAATATTTTTATCCATGTTTTTCCCCTTTCCTATTGATTTCAATTTCTTTGGGTTTTGGGTTTTGTTGATGTCCCTTTTACTATGGATTTTCGCCAAGCAAAGTGCTTTGTCGGGTCGGGGGATAATCTCAATCTTTGTTAGTCTATGTTTCCATATTTTTGATGAAATGCCTATAAGAAAGATTAAAAAGAAACATATTAATATAGTTCAAATTTCAATTAATTTAAACAAAGAAAATATAATTCAGATTAAGATGATGAGGATTATTTTTTTTTTCTCTCTCTCCACCTTCGTATAAGTCGCCCAATTACCACTAGAATCTGAAAGTCCCACTGAGGTGAGATTTTTGTTCGATCTTATTTTGTTGTTATTGTCCAATTTTGATTTGTGGCTAATTTTTTTTGGTGGGTTGCAAATGATGTGAGTTTTTTTTTTTTTTCTTCATGTTTCACTTTGAGCTCTACATGTTTGCAAAAAAGAACTAAGTGAGTATAAGGTCTTAATTAATTGGTTTCAAGTTTTTGTTTAACGTTTGTGCTCTACCTGTTTGTTAAAAGAACTGAGTTAGTATATATTCCAGAAATTGTTGTTTCATTTGAGGAATGAGATTAACAGCTTGCACTATATATGTTTGAACTGCCCTTTACTCTTTTGCTATGTAATTGTTCTTTTAAATTTTAATATTAGAACTTGACTACACTATCATTTGTTATTTGTTATTTTTACTTTCAAGGGCATTGACAAAATCATTGGTGAAAAAAACTTTGGCCAATTAGGAATTTATCAACAAGTTTTGAGGTAGCAAGTAATATGTAAAAGCTATCAAAAACCGAAGAAGCTCTGCTACAAAGTTATGTCGTACGCCAATTTACAGTCCATTGCTATGATAGACAATATGGTGGTGCTGGTAAGTGTCTTGCTCCCTTGGGTATTTCATGATATGAATTTGATAGATGTTGTTGTGATTATTTTCCATTATGAGTTTGACGGATTCATTAAAAAATAGGGATTTTTGCTTTTGTTCATGTTGATGTAATTACAGGTACTGTTTGGAATAATGCAAAGCAATAATAGAGGCAAGTACTTTGCTCTTCCAACTTTTGATTCGATTTTGCTTTCTAGCCTACTATATTGCAGAGTAAGACTTCATTTTGTGCTCAAGTTTGAGACATGATTTATTTAATCAATCTTTGAGTTTACCTTTTGATTTTTTACTTTGATATGGTACTTCCAAGCTGGTGGTAATGAACATGCAAAAGCACTAGGTCCTAAAGTGCCAAATGCTCACAAGGTAGTTGTGATAGGAGACACAATTGGAGATGTAATGGAGTTACAAATGATGTTTTTAGTTAAAGACAAAGTCTAAACTTGGGGCTGGGTTAGTATGACACAAACAAAGTTTTCATGAGGAGATGAAATTGTTAAAGAATTGCATAATTAGTTTGGTGAGTTCCCTTTTCAGAACGTGGATAAAGATTGTTTGGAACTATTAGGTAAGGTTCTTTGTCAAACTTCTTTTATTTATTTATTTTTTCTTATACTATCGTTTGATAACAATTGAATATATAGGTCAATTTAATATATTGATTGTTAAGACATTAATTCTTTAAATTTCATTTTTAGTAAGTTTCCCATGCATCGCACAGATTTGCGACTAGTAAAGAATAATAATAAAACTCTGTTTTTTCCCCAAGAAGAATTTGCTAACTCATAAACCTCTATTCATAATCAAATTAAGATCTATTCCGACTATTTCGAAAGGGTTATGTTCAATTAGTTATTAGTGTAACATTTATTAGAAATGTACTATTAAATTTTAAAGTGACTGGTGCTTAAAAATAGGGTAATATGTAGGGAGTGATTATTCAGTATTCTAGGATTACAAATAAATGCGTAAGTCCTACCTCACATGAATGGTATGTCCCACTAATTAAATTTATAGTAAGACCCACTACTCTGTGAGAAGGAGAACTACATATTTATTTGTAGTCTGGAACTACTGAAATAATTTTCCATATGTAGGATGTATTTAAAATTATAGTATTTCTATTCTTATATGTATTAAATTAAAAAAAGTTTATGATTTTTATAGTAGTGATAAAAAATAAAATATCCAACAAAAATTTAAAATATCCAAATCCAATCCACGATCCCTATGGGTTCTTGTTCGTGATTGCCTTCTGATGAGTTCTAGTATCTTTTTTCTGTACTTGCTCTACAATGCATATTTGATTTCTTTTGATGTCTCCCTACTTTCTAACCAAAGAGTAAAACAAATGAAAAGATTGTGGATGAAAACACACATATACCCAAACTATTTAAAAAAAAAAAAAGGAATGTTTTTCCATAAATTATTAGTTTTTTTTTTTTTTTTTTATTTTTAGTTTATGTGTGTTTTCGTTCACATTATTTTATTTTTTCATGCCTCCCTACTCTCACACCAAAAAGAAAGAAAAAAAAAAATGAAAAGGTTGTGGGTGAAAACATATGTACACCCAAACTACTTTAAAAAAAAAAAAAAATGGTTCCCATAAATTATAACTATTTAAAAAAAAAAATGTTTTCCTTAAATTATAGATTTTATTTTTATTTTTTTGTTCGTGATTACCTTTCGATGTGTTGTGATGTCTCTTTACTTTATGTGCTTGCTTTGCAATGTGTATTTGATGTCTTCTGATATCTCCCTACTTTCAAACCAAAGAGAAAGCAAATGAAAAGGTTGTGAGTGAAAATACTTGTACACCCAAACTATTAAAAAAATGTTGAAGCAGATTTGAAAAGAAGAGAAAATAAAAGATAAAAAAATGATACAACCTAAGATTTAGTACTAGACCTGCACACCAGCCAAGCAAACGCTAGAGAGAGAGAGAGAGAGTTCTTTACAAATGATAGAATGCAAGGGAAGGAAGGGATTCTTTTAAAAGGGATGCTTGGCCAGAAGACTCTTGTACCAGCATATTGTCCAATTAAAACTTGAGCATCAATTACATTATTAAAACATCCATAATAGATCAATCTTGTTCCATTACATAATCCCACTTTTCTGATCTATATTTCATAATAATATTATTGGGGCACCTATTTATCAGCCTTAATATATGTGGTGGTAAACCTTTTAGGGATATAGAGTTTAAGAATTCTTGTTGATATAGATGTTGTGTATCTTCTTCAATCTCGTTAAAAGAATGTAGTTGTGATGCCCTAAAATCTGATAAGTGTATGTGTGCTGAGTCCCACATTGAGTATATACTGAGTCGAACTGGGCTTTATTAATAATTGCAAGGAGCCCCAATTGTAACTTGACTATTCCTTTTGGGGTATAAGTGCAAATGTGGCTAACGCTTTCCTTGGGTTGTTACAAATGGTATCAGAGTCAATCCAGTAATCCCGTGTAGGCTCGGATATATGGGGCCCTAACGAGGACGTTAGGGATTGAAGTGGGGGAAATTGTGATGCCCCAAAATCTGATAAGTGTATGTGCGCTGAGTCCCACATTGGGTATATACTGGGTCGAACTGGGCTTTATTAACAATTGCAAGGAGCTCCAATTGTAACTTGACTAGTCCTTTTGGGGTATAAGCGCAGACGTGACTAACGCTTTCCTTAGGTTATTACAGTAGCGTCACCTCTTCTTCTCGGAATTGAGAAATTATCTTTGCATTAAGTTTATCAAAATCATCATTTATTGGAGTCAACAATGTCTTATCAACCATATATCTCGCATCACTAGCATGATTCTGCAAATCTAGAAACACTTCATTAATCAAATTATATACAGAATACTCACCCTCCCATTGTATTGCTATAGAAGAGGGTGCTTTGTCTGCAGCTTTTGAAACTACACTTTCTTAAACTTCACTTTTTTTTTTTTGGTAGGTGTAGGGGGCAGAAAAATAATTAGGACAAAATATAGAGGTAAAAATAAAAGAGGAAGCAAAGTTGGTTTTGATCTTTACTTTACAGCCCACAGCACATGCATTTTACAGCTTGGTAAACATGATTGGTCCAAATAAATATCTCATAAATATCTATAAATATCTTGTGCATATTCTATTAGGTTCTAAGAATTTCTATCAATAAAAGGCTCTATATATACGGGTGGAGAACAGAATGGATAGGGGGCCTAAAGGCTACAAAAGAGACTTGAGAGAGAGAGTCTCTCATGGTGCTCGGTCAATATATTTTACTGTATTTGTAGCTATATTTCATATATTACAAATTTCTATGTGGATGTAGGCAAGTTGCCGAACCACCTAAAATTATGTGTTTTGCTTCTATTTACTTTGGATCAGTTCTTATTCTATATTATCATCCAATCAGTCTCCAATGGACTGAGATTCAACATGCTAAAGTGTTTGATGCAGTTCCATAATTATCTGAAAATCACCCCCCACAATTGGCACCGATTGTGGGAACTACACTTCAAGTTTTGGCGTTGTGATGTCTCAGTTCATCAAAGAGTTCAAGGATGACGTGAGTTTATTATAGAGATTCAACCAAGAGCAACATATGATATTTTTGCTCATTACAGCAGGCTCAATAAAAGAGAAAAGGAAAGGAAACATACGGGAGCACATGTTGTCCAATCAAAGCTCAATTCGCCTGGGCTTCATGTGACCTTTTTGGACTCTAAGCTTCAATCCGAAGTCTGATTAAGCTTGTAGTACTCCTTGGCGTCCTTAAGCTCGATCAAAACCCACCTTAGCCCCAATTTGTTCTTTCTTGGACTTTAGTTTGGTTCCCTAAGCCCTCATCGACGTAGATCTGGTCTCACTGTGACCTTTCTCGGCGTCTTTGGCACATCCATGGGCTGTTGAAGGCCACCTCGACCTCGGTCTGATCCTTCTCAGCCTCGTCATTACTCTTCTCGGCTTCCACGACCCTTCCTTGGTCTGATGTTGGCTTGTCTCGGCTCCTTTGAGCCGCCATATTTCGATTTCTGCTTCTTTGAATTTTCTTCATGGCCTCCACGACCCCTTCTCGGTTTGGTATCGGCCGCCATGGGTCTTCTCAGCATCCCCGAGCCTCATCTCGGTCTTTTCATGGCCTTTCCTTGGTTCCTTGTGATCTCCTCGGCCTCCATGGAGACATGAGTTATTGCTATTTTGAAGAGCAAATTGATCAGAATTTTGGGAAATAAAGAGGCAAACAGGCATTGAGGAAGAAAAAAGTTGAGGAAAATGGCATGAGTTGTGGCGTGGGATTGAGGTGCAGAAACAAGAGAGTTTCTGAGAAAGTGTGTGTTAAAGCGTTCCCACCAGACTAACCAAACCGTATATTCACAAAAAATTTGGCTATAAACCCCCCAAAATCACCAGCATCAACCTCGCTATTCCATATAATTTTTTTGGCTTTTTCTAGAGTAGCTCGCTCATTCGGTCGAGCTACTGTTCATCAGTAAACCAAGCCCGTCCAATTTTATATTATTTTCTCTCTCACTTCACCTCTCCCTCAACTTCGCGCCAGATCTGGCAAAGCAAATCTCTCTCAACTTCACGCCAGATCTGGAAGAAACTCGCCGAGGAAGGTCACGGCGAAGCCAAGCCGATCTGGAGCAATTGCTGGGTGTGGTGTTGTTGCTGTGGGTTTTGATTGGGCTGATTGTGGGTTTTGACTGAGTTTGATTGTGTTGGTGTTGTTGTTGTGGGTGTGGTGTTGTTGCCGTGGAGGAGCCGTGGAGGAGCCGTGGGTGTTGGGTTGATTTTCAGTTGATTTTTGGTTGTGGGTGGCACTGGGTTGCCGTGGGTGAGAATTTGTGGGTTGTCGTGGGTGGAGGTGGGTTTGTGGGTTGTCAATGGAGGAGGTGGAGGTTTGTTTTTGTTATGAAGAGGATAATTGGGAAAGTTGGGGGAAGAAAGGAAAAAAAAATGGGATGGAGAGGAGAGAGAAAATAATAATATTTTAATAAAATGGAGAAGAAATTAAAGAGGCTGATATAGTATAAGTTTGTTTAGATAGAAAAAGATGGTGTGTGGAAAACCCAAATTTTAAGCAAATAACAATGGAGAAATATTTAGAGAGATAGAGAAGAGATAGTGGAGGCTAGGGTTTCACGTGGTTCGACTATGTAAGCCTACGTCCATAGGATGAAGCCCATTGAGCTACATCTTTATTAATATTTTCTCTATGTGTTTACAATATTTGTGTGAGGTCCTATTTATAGGACAACTGTAAATAATAATAAACACATCTAAGCAATATAGGATACAATGGAATTTATTTCTTAATATTCCCCCTCAAACTCAAGGTGTAATTTTAATGAAACCTTGAGTTTGGCAACAAAATTAAAACTCAAAACACGGCTCAACTCGGCTTGACTGCTATCTCGGCTCAATAGCTCGGATCTCGGCTCAGAAGCTCGGTGGCTCAGATTTTGGCTTGGGGACTTAGATCTCGGCTTGGCTTGGTCGGATCATGGCTCAATTGCTCGGATCACGGCTCAGTGGCTCAGAGGCTCGGGTCTTGAATGTCTTGGCTCGGGATCTCAGCTCAGTGACTCAATAGCTTAGCTCGATCTCGGCTCATGAAGATAAAATAAAATAAAAATATATCCCACAAATGGTTTTTTTTTTTTACTTGAAATTCAAAATTCGAAATTTTAATTTTAATTTTTTTTTAATAAAAAAGGAGGCCAAAGACCTTTGGTCAAGGCTCATTTCACGCTATTATTCTTTTCTTTCACGCCATCATTTTTTTTTTTTTTTCTTCTTCTTCTTCTTCCTAGAAAACAAGTGAGGCAGAAACCTTTTGTTTAGGTTATATGCCCCCAATCATGCCATTTTCCCACAATCTTTTTTTTTTTTTTTTGGCTTTACTCACCAACACAACCTAGTATCTTCTTTCTTCATTTTTTTTTTCTTTTCTTTACTCACCAACACAACCCAGTGTCTTCTTTCTTCTTCATTTTTTTTTTCTCACTCACTGACTTTTTTTTTTTTTTTTTTTTTCAAGAATTTTCTTCTCCGAAAAAAAAAAAAACACTAGCAGTGTGTGTGTTGACAACTAAACAATAGAAGTCAACAAAACAAAATACAAAATTAAAAACCAGATATTCACCTCTTAATGCACACAGATTTAGTAAAAAACTTGAGATCTAGACTTGAGATCTCCATGAGTACACACGGATAAATAGATCTGGGTGCATGTTGCTAATCTTGATGGTGGTGATGGCGGTGCAGTGGTGTGGGGTGGTGCTAGGGAAGTTTTTTTTTTTTTTTTTTTTTTTTTTTTTTTTTTTTTTTTTTTTTTT
>BKZX01025206.1:5713-23564 GCA_014362285.1 Fagus crenata | reverse complement strand
CTCTTGATAAGGAAATATCTAAAGAAGACATGTAAATTAATTCATTTTGCTGAACTGGTGATCTCCTTAGGTGCCAAACAATAGCTCAATCAGTTAACTTCACTTGGGAAAAAAGAAAAGAAAAAAAAGAGCAAAACTCTAGTTAAATTCTTAACACCAAATCCCTATGCACTTCAAGCCAATTACATGGCCTAGTGAAATGAAACATGAAAAACCACATGTGGTTCGTGATGGGGACACATTAGTTTCAATTTGGTGACCTTGTCATACAGTATTTTGGAGCATGGTCTTTTCGCAACACATTTATGTGAGTAGCTTCTACTTTGCAAGCATCTTTCTCTCTATCTTTATGCCAACAAACAAAAACTGACCTCCAAGACAGTAAGATATTATTATATATTATGCATCAAATAGGGAAAGGGCTGGATAAACCAAGAAACTAAATTCATATGATGGATTGGTAAGAAAGGAATGTGCATTAAAATTTAAAACAACAATTACATAGCAAAAGAGTAAAGCCTACTTCATATATAGTGCGTGCTGTTAACCTCATGCCTCAAACGAAACAACGATTTCTAGAAAACTTATTCACTTAATTTTTTTAACAAACCAGTAGATGATTTATCAAAAAAAAAAAAAAACCGGGAGATGAAATCAATTAATTCTAACGTTATAATCACTTAGTTCTTTTGACAAACCTGTAAAGCTCAAAGTTTAAACAAATATTTGAAATCGATTAAAAATGACTTCTTCTTTTTCATGTAATGCATCCGAAATAATGAATTGCTAAAGATTAAAAAGGAATAGGGAAGAAAATTAAAGCTAATCTAATACATGGCGTCATGGCGAATATGTAATGACACGACATGAAGGGGTGGCCTATCAAACCTCAATTTCATTAAAAATAAAAGAGAAAACAGAAAAATCACCAACCCACCAAAATAATCTAACCCTTAATTGAATCAAAAAAAGGAAGAAGAAGCAAAAATACTCACAATTATCGAAGGTTCTGAAATATTGATCAGCTTCTAGGAATTGCCATTTGATTGTGCTACTAAGCATCTTGGTGGCATTAGTGGCAATAACTGAATATTATCAGCTTCTACTTGTTTTACAAACTTCATGTCTTTCAACCTCATCCTCCACAGAAATAAAATCCTATATTCCATTTCCGGCCATGGTGAGTGTTCACCTATAAAACACTCCATTTTTAGCCACTGGAAATTTCTAATATTGATTCATGTATTTATTTATTTAAGGTGTGAGATCAGTAGAATAATTGATTAGAGGAGGCGAAAGGATTACAGCGTCTTGGCCAAGGAGACTAAAATCTTTAAGACCCTTCAACAGTAATAATAGACTCGCTTTTTAGATATGTAGTAAAACCACACTTAAATGGTTGATTAGTGATTACAGAATCCAGAACAAATCACAGAGTAATGAAAAATAGGAAGCATAAATCTCAATTCTCATAGAATGAGCCACAAACAGGTTCCCTTGACTAATCTGTGCCTTGGCAATCCCATTAACGTGAAAAGGTAGCCAATCACAGCATCCACATAGCTGAATGTAGGTGTTGCACCATTTGATGGAAGATGGCAGGAGTGTTTGAGTGCTTGATTAGTAAGAATAATTTCATGATCCAAATTTACACATGAAACATCCCATATTGATATCATAATATCATCAGAAACTGAGGCGGAGAAGGTAGATGGGCCAAGCCTTGGTCTCTCTTCTTTTTAATCTATATTTATTCACACACATAAACGGATTCAATTGTAGGTAAACTGCAGTAGTTGTCTTAAACTAAAGATTAATACATCAACAAAATTTAACTCTAGTGTGGAGCAGGCAGATACTGTTATGAGAACTGAAAGTATTTTTTGGGGATAGTGAATTCACTTCATTTTGTGATTTAGTAGGTAAAGCTTCTAAAATTCAATGTTGCAGATAAGAAACAAATAGTCACCACTGTCATCAAATACTTGGGGTCTTTTACTTGAATTTGTATTCTAGTCAAGCTATTTCTTGGATCCTATCAACTTTTACCTCGTTATATTAACAAATCCCATAATATATAACCCTTCAAAATTCACAAACCATATGATAACTTTTATTATGTAGAACAACCCACTTCTTAAAATTCAAAAAAAATAAAACCCAAAAAAGCAAAAGCAAATACAATAAACATATGCCAAAAAATAAAAAGGAACTCAGTTAAGTAGAGAAAAACAATTTGGTTGTTGTTAAACAGAAACAATAAACAATAAAGCCGATATACAGTATTCATATATTTTACTTCTGCATTACTGCTTCAAAAATATTAAAAGAAAACAATGTTCATATATTTGTGTAACTTAAGTAATTTTCATTGCTCCTGTATCAGAAGAGAAGAGAATGTAGTAAGCATTAAAAGTTTAGAAACTTACGTGGAGGGCAAAAATAAGTGGAATTAGGAACTTCCCTCTCTCACCGGGGTTTGGCTATTCCATAACAAATTGCATTGTATCTTAGAGAGTGACGCTGCAATTAGACAAAGAGGGTTGTAATCAGTATCGATCATCTACGATCATGTTTCAGGTTGACATGCAATTTTCAAACAGCAGAGGGTGGCTAACACAAAGAGGCAAAATTTATATATTAATTAATGAATTGGAAGAGTAAGAAACTTATTCAGACAATAGCACAAACATGTGGGAGGCAACAATGACCATGTGCTACAAATTAAAATATATACCAATTCTTCAGACCTAAAACATAATTATGAAAAAGTTGTAAAACACGAATACAAAGAAGACAAAAACTGAAAATTTTAAAAAGCATCCTTACCTTAGAGCTTTCTCATCCTTGAAAACCCCATCTCAGAGCCCCAAAAGGATCACGTCATTTGCAACCCACCAAAATAAAATCAACCACAAACCATTTTAAAAAAAAAAGGCACCGTAAAAACCAATAAAGATCAGGAAAAAAAATCACCTGGGAGGGGCTTTGAGATTTTGCTGGTAATCTAGCGCCTTCCGCGGAGCAAAAAATATTATCATCAATGGTAGAGTGCTTTATGAAGAGAGAAGCTTGAAGATTAAACGTGAGAGAAAGAATATGAAAGTCTCAAATCAATATGAAGACTTTTAAGATGGCAACTGAAACGTATAGGAAGAAGGGAAGAGGGAGAGACGAAGGAGAGGAGTTTTTTTGGGGGTGAGAAAAGAGTATAAGCGTTTAACTAATAAAGAAAATGAATCTAGGTTTTTTTATTTATTTTTAACGTACAACCTCCAAAACGACGTCGTTTTGGAGGCTGTCTGTGTACATCAATGTAAGCCCAAAAAAATTGGAAGGCTATTTTATTTTCTTCTATATAAAATGCAGAATTTTTTTTTTCCTTTTTTTTTTTAAGACTTTATGATTAAGTAATGTTTTGTTTGCCATAATATATTCATTACAATTGTCTATATTAAATTATTATATCAAACAATAAATTTTTAGGATTAAGTAATTTAATAATAATATTGTAAACGGAAAAAAATAGAAGGCTTACGAAATTTGTTTCCCTTAATTTCTTAAAATTTTATAATTAAGTAAATAAAGAATAAATAAATATATTTTAATGTTCAGTGGAGTATTTAAAGGAGTTGATAGTGGACATTTAAGGATACATTTATTATTGACACATTATACTCTTTAACACATGTGGCAATCTCACAATTTGATGTGTACGAATTGTAACATGCCATATGGCGTTATTAGTCGATATCATCATAATTTTATTGAGGAAACTGCCACATGTCAAGCAGTTGAAGCTCCAAAGCTTGACAAATGGCAGAGATTCGGCATAAGCCTCTGCTTTAATATATATATAGATTATTTGACCTTCAATAATTGTCATTAGTGAGACTATAAAGCTGGATTTGATTCTGATAATGTTTGTTTTTTATTTTTTAATCTTTCTAAGAGGTTTATATTCTCACATTACTCAAATTTAGATAGCATATTGCAACCGCTTCAAGTGATAAATTTCAGAATCAATGATAAATACAACTGCTGAACAACTGATGCTTTTCTACACCAAGATGAGTTGCATCTTATACATTATATCTTAGGTTCTTAAATTTTCCAGCTAGAAGGTGAAAAAAAAGAAGTGTGAGTCAAGTAACTAGCATAATATTCTCATAATTAGACATTAGCCGATTTCATATACGTGTAAATTTAGTATGTATATGTTATTGAATTCAATATGCTATCAGTAACTCTCACAACTACTGAACAACTGATTCTTTTCTGCACCTAGATGAGTTGCATCTTATACATTATATCTTAGGTTCTTAAATTTTCCAGCTAGAAGGTGAAAAAAAAGAAGAAGTGTGAATTAAGTAACTAACATAATATTCTCATAATTAGACATCAGCCAATTTCATATGCGTGTGAATTTAGTATGTATAATTTATTGAATTCGATATGTTCTATCAGTAACTCTCATAACCTTTTTGGAACTAATGCAGATTCACAATCACAAAGGACTTCTTTTGTGAAATATAGGAACTAATGCAAAGTCACAATCACTAAGGACTTACCATCGGTTGGGATTTGTGAAATATAGGAACTAATGCAGACTCACAATCACAAAAGATTTCTTTCCAAAAAACTTTTCTTTGACAAGCATTAAATGCAGGGTCCATCCAACCACACATAACTCTTCCTCAAATATTCTCAAGAAATAAGGATCTCAACCATAAACCTTTTACATGAGATGCCTAATCTGTTTGAAGCAGCAACTCAATACTTAGTTTTAACTGCATACTAATTCCTCATGTATTATTTTATTTAGAAGAAAAAAAAAAAAAAAAACAAATTGTATACTATATGATTGTTTTTAATCTATGTTTTCTCTTTATTTTGTGGAGGTATTCCTACGAATTCCATTATTCTTCTTTTAGGTTTTAATTTATTCTTGAGTCATTTTCAATTTAATTGGATATAAAGTTTCTTTTCTTTAAATATTATATTTAGTAAATTTCTCGTGCATTGCACGTGTTTGCGACTAGTAAATCTAAAGCATAAAGCAATAAATGGTATTTAAAGCAAAAAAGGAAGCAATAACTGAACTTAAAGCATATAAATAAAGCAATAATAAAGCATGGATCATTGTGAATCCCTTCCCATTGTGGGATCATCACTAATCACCTCCATGGAAATGAAAGAAAATAGTAGGTATGGGAGAGTGTATGAGTGAAGGGAGGGGTGAGAGAAGTTTGGAGGGGTAGAGAGAGATTACCTAAGTAGGAACTCTTAGCTCTAACTAAAAAAACTACTCTAAACCCAAAGAGAGGACCCATTTCCCGAGTGTCTACCCAAAATAGCCTAAAATCCCCCTAGAAACTCGAGCCAGCCTTGCTGCCAATGAGGGGAGGGGGTCCAATATATAGAAGGGTACGCAGCCTGGGGGTGCGTGACGCGTGTGCCACATGGCAATCTTATCTGCCACATGGCACCTCCAACGGATCTTTCTCGATTTACGCGTCTGTATAGTTTTCTAATCCAGTTTTTTGAGGCAGCTTTAGGGGGCCTTCTGGTGCTCAAAATGGGTCATACGAGGCCGTTGGAAAGCTTGAGAAGTCTACTTTCCAACGATATAAAGTTTGCATGGATCGGAGTTCAGACGGAAAAGTTATGGCTCCTGGAAGTCGGGTCGTCCAAGCTGTTTTTTCGCGTTTTTCCGGCGAAGATTCCAACCAAATGGGAGATGCCACCAACAAACCAAGAGTAGAGTCTCGTAGCTGGAGTTGTGTTCTTTCTCAAGGTCCCAAGCTTGCGGATCAAATTGCAGCGAGTTGGAAGGAATCTGCGCACGAAGGCGGTTATCCGGGAGGAAAAACGCGTAGGGTTTTCAGCACGTTTTCCTTATTTTCGTCAGTTTTCGCGCGCACGGTAGACGTGGCTCCCGACATTGATTTTCGATGATCTTGGTATTGCTGGAAAGCTGGAGATTCCATCTTTCTTAAAGTTGTGGACTTGCGCAAAGTGAGCTTGGGCTCGAGAGATACAGTCCCGCAAACAGAGGCCGCCGGAGTGTTTTTGGCTTGCCAGAGGGCTGTTTTTCGATCAAGATTCCAGCCAAACCGGGGATGATCTTGACGATTAGAGAGTTGCACGTCGTGTCTGAACATGTCTTCTTTCTTAAAGTTTCGGACTTGCGGATCAAATCGTTGTGAGTCGGAAAGAATCTGTGCGCGACGGCGACCTTACCAGGAGGAAAACTATGAAATTTTTAGCATAGTCTCCTTTCCTCCATCAGTTTTCGCGCTCATGGTTGACATAGCTCCCGACGTCAGATTTCAATGATCTCGGTATCTCTGGAAAGCTGGCAATACCCTCTTTCTTAAAGTTGTGGACTTGCGTGAAGTCGAGTTTGGGCTCGAGAGATACAGTCCTGCAAATAGAGGCCATCGGAGTGTTTTTGGCTCGCCGAATGGCCGTTTTCCAATCGAGATTCTGGCCAAACCGAGGATGATCTTGACGATCCGAGAGTTTCACGTTGTGTCTGAACGTGTCTTATTTCTTAAATTTTTGGACTTGCTGATCAAATCGTTATGAATCGGAAAGAATCTGTGCGTGACGGTGACCTTACCGAGAGGAAAACTGTGAAATTTTTAGCATAGTCTCCTTTCCTCCATTAGTTTTTGCGCGTATGGTTGACGTAGCTCCCGACATCGGATTTCGATAATCTTGGTATCACTGGAAAGTTAGCGATACCCTCTTTCTTAAAGTTCCAGACTTGAGCAAAGGCGAGCTTGGGTTCGCGAGATATGGTCTTGCAAACAGAGGCAGCCGAAGTGTTTTTCCATGCCTAGGGGTCATTTTTCGATCGAGATACCAGCTTGACTGGAGAAACTCTTGATGATCCGAGAGTTGTACGTTGTAGCTAAAGTTACCCTCTTCCTTAAAGTTTCCAACTTGCGGACCAAATCGCTGCGGGTCAGAAAGAATCTATGCACAAACGTCGCTCTTCAAACAGGTTGTTTTGTCAACAACAGTTAGCTAAATTTAGCTAAGTGTTAGGCCAATTTTCACGGTTTTGCCCATAACTTCCTCGTTTCTCGTCCGTTTTCAGCCCATGAAGTATCGAATTGAAGCTCTCGATGTGCTCTATCCAATGGTCAGTCTGCCAAATCTCACTTTTGGTCCGATCAAAGTCTCGGTCAAACCTTGTTCAACTCTGGTCAAACTTGGTCAAACCTCCCCAAACCTCTAGGAATGTGTCCCAAGCCGTGTTTGAGGGTTCTCAAGTATAATCGGACGCCTCTCGGGTTAGCTCAGCTCAACCTGGGCTGCCTCGTTTTGTGTGCCGAAGTCTGAGAAAATCTCAGGGGTAAAAATAAGGTTATGACATTGATACACCAATGAACTCACTAGTAAAGGTTCACGAATCCCTATGGTTTGTATGGAAAACTCACGATGTCACGAGGCGAAACTCATAGGAGAGAGTTCTACTATTTTGGCTCAAGGAGTTTAGGCTCAATCTTAACATGTCGACCTTGCTTTTGAAAATTGTGTAAAGAGGGACATTTAGTGGGATAAAGTCTATGTTAAAAGGTGTTCTAGAAGAAGCAAGAATCTAAAATTCCGTCTTCTCGCTCAAGTGAGGGTTGAGTGAAATCTTTGCCTAACTTGAATGATCACTTGAACAAGCTCTGATTTTGCTCGAGCGAGTCTTCTGAAACTTGAGATCTTCAAGCTGCTTTTGACTCAAACCTTTACCTAATTAATTTACAATGATTGTCATCCTCATTAACCCATGTTTTGGCATAGGAATTTCCCAACACAAACCTAAATCCTAACTGAATCAGTAACATAAGTTGGTTTGTGTAGGTAAACTAATTCACTGTTGATGCATGTGACTAGAGTGTAAAGCTCATTAACATTTAAAACACCGTACGAACTAAGAAAAGGGTATTGATATATTGATGTCTCTTTTAGCTATATTGGAGTATGCACATTCTTGTGAACAAACAGTTTGAATGTCCCATTATTTTCTCAGTTTACACCCAAACCATATAAGTAGTAAACCCTTTGATACTCAGAAAATAGGTAAATTTTTGCCTTGGATACATGTTCTCTATCAGCAATCAACTCATCACTTAATCTAGTGTAACCACAAAGCTAGAGAGCTAGTCCAATGGCTCCAACATCCATCTCTTACATACTAGAATTTGTTCTGTGGTCCAGTATTGGTTGCCGACAAAGTGGACAAGATGAGTTTGACACCAACCATGTGTCTATACACTTGACATGGAAACCATGATTACATTGTGGTAAAATCCGTACTGAAGGGTCTAGGAGGAGGAGAGTGTTAAGGCCAAATTCCTAAATCTTATAAATGAGTCCATACTGAGATGCGAGGCAAGTGATTCTTGTACTTGGATTTTGGCCATGACAAGAGAAGAAATTGGGCTAAGTCCAAATGAGTGAAGTGAAAGACTTTTTAAATGGGCTAACTCTATGAGGAAAAATGATATAACCATAATACATAAATATGAAATTGGTTTATGGTTGTTTAATCAAATTTTGAATCTGGACTGCATAATTGATTAATCAATTAAACTTGGATTACTTTAGTTAAAATCAATCAAGTCGAGGTCTAAATTTCTTAGAAATTTTTGTTTATGTGTAGTATTTATCTTATATTCTCGTATTGTATGCTTTGATTTCATACTTGAATGGTCCCTCACTTCTCTTAAATCGAACATGTTTTGATGTTCATACATATATATATGAAATTGGCTAGGCCACATTGATCAAAATAAAGCAAGCTCCATTAGCAGGTCACACGAATGCAGCATTCGTAAGTAATACTTTTTTTTTTTTGCTAAATGCATTCGTAAGTAATACATATGGCAAGACAAGCCTTCTAAAATAGATGCCTTGGTTTGATCTTAATTGGAAGACCCATGGATGGAGATGGCATTGGTTGACGGGTAATCACTTCCTCGGGGTTCACTTGTGTCCATTCGTACATAGTCACCAAGTTGTGGATGGTAGTCAGGGTCTCGACCCTGGCAAACTCATTTCCTATACATGTGTGGACTCCTCCTCCAAAGGGTATATAAGCATAGGGAGGGATTGGTTTGGCTGGATTTCCAAACCGAGATGGATCAAACACTTTTGGATTTTCAAATATGTCATTGTTCTATGAGTTCCATCGGAGACCCAAAACACCTGAAGAAGCAAACTTGTGAGCACCACTGCACTAGTGAATTGGTGATATTGATAATAATGGTTATACATAAGGATACTTTCCATTTAAAAAAGATCAATTTTTCAGTATATATTAAATATTATAAATCTAAAAATATACAAACTGTTATGTTGTTTAAAATTTTGAATGATATGACAGTCTCTATACTATTAGATTTATGAAATAAAAATCTTGACCTTACCTGCCATCCTTTGGGAATGGCATAGCCACCATAGCTAGTATCTTTCATTGCTTTTCTAAATCCACCAAAGACAATGGGGATCGTCCTCATCAATTCTTGTGCAACTCGCCATGTGTATTTCATCTTTTGTATCTCACCCCATGTTAACTTGTCTTCTTTTCCTTCTCTCTTCTTTACAATGTCCATTTGTTCTAAGAATAAGCACAAAAAATTTAATAGAAATAAACCCAAATTAGAAATATGACAAATATTACTATAAATAACTTTATGGACACACCCAAATTCACTCTCATTTTCACAATCTGTTGAAGTGACAAGTTATGATTGGTTGAGATATTCAGAAAAGTAAGTGGTGCAGTGTACCCCAATGATAGTGATGGTTTACCACTCACAATCTACCACCTAAACAAATCATGAAATTTGATGTGAATTTAGATGTGTCAGTAGGCAGCTTGTATTACTATTGCATTGATATGCAACCATGAAATTCCACCTTCTAAAACTTTCTTATAGATTTCAGGATCTCTAGCCAGCTTCCATATCATTAGACTTATAAGAATTGTAGATGTTTCATGACTAGCAATCATTAGGGTAATGCAATTGTCTATAATGGCATGGTGGCCAATTGGTTGTTGATTTTGATCTCTCAATGCTAGCATGCTAGATATGATGTCACTTGTAGGGCTCAAAATTCCGCTTGAGAGCTCCTCACTTTTCTTCCTCAAGATTGGCAAAATCCGGTCCACAATTCTTGACCGAGCTTTTAGACCTCTCCAGTAAACAGTGCCAGGAAAGTTTACTGGAAGAGACCAAATTGCTTTGAGTACTAAATTGAAATCCTCAAATAGTGCTTCCCTAGTGCACTCATCTTTGATACCAAAAAGGATATTGAATGCTATAGTAAATGTAATCTTCTTCATGAAAGTCACAGCCTTAATTGTGTCGGTCTCTTTGGTTTCGATCAGTAATAGTCTCTTGACCAACTCATCCATCTCTTTGAGGTAGTTTTGAAGGCTTTCAGGCTTCAAAAAGCTCATCATTGCTCCCTTTACCATTCTGTACCTGTGTGACAAATAAGAACAGCTCCGTCACTCAAAATTGTCAAGTCTATGTAAAGATTTGTATGTAAACTATTGTTAATATGAGTAATTGCTGCACACACAAGACATTTTTCACATATGTGCACCTACTACTACCACTGATATCATTTTATTTTTTAGTATTAACAACTTGACACCTCGGCAATTCTGAAATATGTTGTGAAAATTATTGTGTTAATATATATGTGTGTGCGCGCAAGTGTATATCGACATAGTACCTGAAACCTGTGAGTCCCAATATACTTTCCTTTCCAAGAATGGCTTCCGCTGTGACTGGTTGCTTGGCTGCAAAAACATCGTCTTCAGCACCGAGTATAAACTTGTTACCAGCTTGACCAATTATAACCACAGTTGGTGAACCCATTAAGGAGGTTTTGAACACCGAACCATGTTTTAATATCCTTTCATCTATCCAATCCTGGCCTCGATCTTGTGTTTGAGCTCGGAGAAAACCCAATGTCTCTCCGATTAAAGGATATCCTAGAGAGCCTTTAGGGAGATTTTTGGTTCGAGATTTTGAAAGATATTTTGATAGGAGGAGAGCTGAAATCAAAGTGAAGGCAATTAAGATAAGGAAAGGCATTTTGACAACCTCGGACTCTAAGTTTTGCATCGGGACTAGAAGCTCTTTGTATGTATAAGTACTATAAGCAACTTTGGCTCGTATTATATAGAGTATTGAGTATTGACCCTCCAACGAAAAAACAAAACAAATACAAATTAAGAGTAAACTAAATTAAATATGTCAACCATGGCCGGCGAAACAAGTTAAATTGATCGTGAAATGAGGTGACGGGATTGATAGGCCCATTGAAAAAGATGGAAAATATTATCTATTAGAAGTTTACAGTTGCCTTTGTTAACTGTTGATCTAAAGATAAATTGTATTTAATATTCAATTATAATATTTTTATAAGAGTGGGGAAATAATGTCCGTTTGGATGCAATTTATTTGTCTTTTTGTTGATTGCTTTTTTGAAATTATTGTAGAAAAAGCTAAGTGAGAAATAAGATAAACTAGTTAGTTTTTTTACTGAAATTACTGTAACAAAAAGTGTTTTTTTTGGGGCTGAAATCACTTTAGCAATAAACTAGTTGAAATGATAAATAAACTTGACTTTTTGCAAGACCCATAAAATAAGCAAAAACTAGCTTACACGTTGGGGGCCAAACACACATATAAAAATGCCTAAAGGTTATTTTAGTTCATAAGTTTTAAATTTTGTCAACTAAAATTCGAAATCTATGAAACCGTTTTAATTTGAAACATCCATTCATCTTCGTTATATAGATAGGAACAAACCAAAGAAAAATGGGAAACCGTTAATAAAATTTTGTGTTTCACCTTGTAAAATTACTTTCTATGTTGTTAGATACTTAACAAATACATTAATCAAGGATTTAGAACTATCATGATCTTCACAATATTAAATAGTCATAATATACTTACATTGATCCATTCTTAATAGAAAGAAGATTTCTCTATCTTAATAGAAAAAAGTTTCTTTCTCTTGACCTTCTTTATGTATATGTTCAACTTAACCTTATCTGATGAGAGTATTGAACATCTCTTCTATAATCTATAATCTATAATCTATAATCTATTATATAAACTAATAGGTGAAGCTTTAGCTTTCTCCCTAAAGATACCACATCAGATTTCATATTCTCACACCCTTCCTCACCACCCATACCTCTAATTAATTAATTCTTTTACTCTTACCTTTTAATATTTACCTTTATTTAATTCTCTCCCTTTTCATAGATTTTTCCTCTTCCTCACATCTTCTTCTATCTCACCTTTTGAACTCCCTCACCTCTTCATCTCCTTCACCTCCTCATCTCCCTAATTGATTGCACCCCAATCTCCTATTTAAACACATTTGTGTGGTTTCCTAAGCTTTATGTCCGATTGCCTTTGTGGTTTTGTTCCTATTATCATGTATTTGTTTTTGTGTAGGCAGTATAGAGTGTTATTATGCACGGTAACTTTTTTTTCATTGGAAACGTTAGCATATTATTAGTGAGAAATATCCAACTATACAATAGAGCTTGAACAATTCTCCAACCAAACCCTATTAGAAGGTGAGGACAAAGCATCTGTGGCCAATGTAGAAGTAGCCTTATTACAAATAAATCTTGTGAAAGAAAACGAAATACATTGAAACAACTGCCATCATCATCGACTAGGAAGTCTGAGACCAAAGAGCCCCACACACACACACAAACAAAAAGCCCCATTAATGTGCAGAGACATCAGAATCCCATCAGTAACCACCATCAAGCCCTACCTGGCAAATTCGCATCGACGTGTACCTCAATGATCACTTGTTGCAAATACAACCATATAGGACTCTTGAAAGACTTAAATTATCCATCAACCATCAGCCTCAATCACGTTATCCGCATTTTTTTCTTTCGATAATGAAACCTTATCTACATTAATTATTGTAGCCTAATGACTCGTTGCAAGTTACAACTTACGACCATCATGTAGCACCAAAGTTACCAATATAACTTTTCTTTTTTTCTTTTTTTAAGAAAGGTTACCAATATAATTTAAGTATGTCATATTTGGTTAATTTTTTTTTTTAAATCTAATTATATAATATGGTATCATTGATGTTTAATATCTATTATATAAACTAATAGGTGAAGCTTTAGCTTTCTCCCTAAAGATATCATATCAGATTTCATATTCTCACACCCTTCCTTACCACCTATACCTCTAATTAATTAATTTTCTCATTCTTACCTTTTAACATTTACCTTTATTTAATTCTCTCCCTTTTCATAGACTTTTCCTCTTCCTCACATCTTCTTCTATCTCACCTCTTAAACTCCCTCACCTCTTCATCTCCCTCACCTCCTCATCTCCCTAATTGATTGCACCCCAATCTCCTATTTAAACACATTTGTGTGGTTTCCTAAGCTTCATGTCCGATTGCCTTTGTGGGTTTGTTTCTATCATCATGTATTTGTTTTTTTGTAGGTAGTATAGAGTGTTATTATGCACGGTAACTCTTTTTTCATTGGAAACGTTAGCATATTATTAGTGAGAAATATCCAACTGTACAATAGAGCTTGAACAATTCTCCAACCAAACCCTATTAGAAGGTGAGGACAAAGCATCTGTGGCCAATGTAGAAGCAACCTTATTACAAATAGATCTTATGAAAGAAAACAAAATACATTGAAATAACTGCCATCATCATTGACTTGGAAGTCTGAGACTAAAGAGCCCCACACACACACACAAACAAAAAGCCCCATTAATGTGCAAACATCGGAATCCCATCAGCAACCACCATCAAGCCCCACCTGGCAAAATCGCATCGACGTGTACCTCAATGATCACTTGCTGTAAATACAACCATATAGGACTCTTGAAAGACTTAAATTACCCATCAACCATCAACCTTGATCACGTTATCTGCATTTTTTTTCTTTCGATAATGAAACCTTATCTACATTAATTATTGTAGCCTAATGACTCACTGCAAGTTACGACTTACGACCATCATGTAGCACCAAAGTTACCAATATAACTTTTCTTTTTTTCGTTTTTTTAGAAAGGTTACCAATATAATTTAAGAATGTCATATTCGGTTAATTTTTTTTTTTTTAAAATCTAATTATATAATATGGTATCATTGATGTTTAATATCTATTATATAAACTAATAGGTGAAGCTTTAGCTTTCTCCCTAAAGATGCCACATCAGATTTCATATTCTCACACCCTTCCTCACCACCCATACCTCTAATTAATTAATTCTCTCACTCTTACCTTTTAACATTTACCGTTATTTAATTCTCTCCCTTTTCATAGACTTTTCCTCTTCCTCACATCTTCTTCTATCTCATCTCTTGAACTCCCTCACCTCTTCATCTCCCTCACCTCCTCATCTTCCTAATTGATTGCACCCCAACTCCTATTTAAACACATTTGTGTGGTTTCCTAAGCTTCATGTCCGATTGCCTTTGTGGGTTTGTTCCTATCATCATGTATTTGTTTTTGTGTAGGTAGTATAGAGTGTTATTATGCACGGTTGAGTAGGCGTTTGATAATGCCAAGGAATAGCCAAATGCATTCTTAAAAGAAAGTTATTTGCCTCCTATGATTTTCATTTTTGTTTTTGTATTATCGATCTTAGTTCTGCAACTGCTAAAGGCCTGTACTGAAGATTCAAAAAAATAAAGGAAATCTCATTTCAAAACAAGCAGGAAAAAACGTGAATGAAAAAGGCAAATTAGAACAAGCAATTGAGAGAGAGCCACATGTAGAACACATTGAGAACTATTTTATGTTAATACTAAAAAAAAAGTTTTAGTTTATATTTTTTTGGGTGTCTAACCCCTAATGGGATTGTTGATTTAATATGTACTTTTTTCTTCTTATGATTGATTGTGTTTTTCTTTTTCTTTTTTGGATTGAATTGGTTCATGTAAATACCAATAGATAAGAAGCCCATGAATGTTGATGAAGCTTTTGTCCCTTGGTTTTATACTAAAAAAAAGTTTTAGTTTATATTTTTTTTTGGGTGTCTAACTCCTAATGGATTACAGATTCAAAAAATATATTAAAGACACAAACAACGTTTGGTAGATATCTAAAAATGATGAAGAATTATTAAAGCGGACTATTGCTTTTACCATATGAAAAAAACTTCGCACATCACGCGGGTCCACGACTAGTATAAACTAAAAGCTGAAGCTGAGAAAAAAATTTTAGGCTTTCCCAAATACTGCCACGTCAAATTTGTTGCTCCCACACACTTTCACCTTCCCTTCCCTCTATTTAATTCTCTCTCACACTTTTATTAAAAAAAAAAAAAATCTCTCTCTCATGGCTGTTCCTCTATCTCACCTCTTCATCTACCTCTCTCTCCCTCTCACCTCGTGAATTCCCTAACCTCTTCATCTCTTCAATTAATTATCTCACATTTTCATCTCTCTCTCTCTCCCTCTTACCTCTTGAACTCCCTGAACTCTTCATCTCTCCAATTAATTACACCTCCAATTTCCTATTTAAATCATGTGTTGGGATTTTTTTTAATCTCTTTGTGGTCTCTATAGTTCTATTGTTATTTGAGTTGCAAAGGTGCGTTTTTTTCCCTTTGGTTTCTTTGTTTATTTTTTGTTGTTGTATTCACCTAGGAGTTTTAAATTGTATGTCATTGTGAATAAAATTGTTTAGGGCCATAGTTATGTTTGTAGTTCAGTCTAAAAACATTACATGCCATTAGGAGTTTTTCGCGCATCGTGCGAGTTTGCGACTATTTAAATTAAACTAGCTAGACAAAGTTGCTACTATTTGTGAAGTAGCAACAGCAATAGGCAAACACACTGGGCCCTGCGTCGCCGTGAAGAATCAGTTGTTTAGGCTAGAAGCTGTTCCACTTTATTCTCCCCGAGGTCTCTGTATTCAATTATACTTGAAGCTATAAACGCGACTGCCTGTCTCTCGTGCCCATGAAAATTCAATGAAAAGTTATAAACTGTCTTCTTTGTGTAGGGTACCGAGAGATTTGGGTATAGGAAGTCCAAGAAATATAGGATAAATCAAAAGAGCAGGGATAAATAACATGAAATGTAAAATTTGATGGATTATGGATCCCACTGAGAAGCATGATTAACATTGAAAAAAAGGTTTATTCATAATCAATTTTTAGTCAAGACCAAAAGAGAATGATATATATACTCATCAGTAAAACTTGGTGAAACAGCAGGAGATACATTGGATCACGGATGCTTATTTATTTATTTTTCATTTTAATGGACGTGATTAGAATTAAAGTTGATTGAGGCTTCCTAAAGCAGAGAGGATAGTCACGAGTCAGGACAAGAATTTGAACCTGAATTCAAGAAATGACAAATAACTTAAGCTAAACAGGGAAATATATTATACAATATACACAATACACTGCACACAAAAATATGAAAAATTCCAAACATGGTCAGTAGAAGTAGGACGTACGAGCCACTTGATTATCATTTTGTTCATTTTTTTTCTGCTGGGTGAACATGCAAAACTTTAACTCTTTCTCCATTTTTCTATGCCGACAACTCAAATTCATTAGCGACAAAACGATACAGCCATGGCATTCACGGTATACCATAGGTTTGTTTTGAACTTTTGATTGACAATTTGACATAAAAAGGAAAATAAAATGGTAGATTTCAACATCAACTGTTTTCCTATGAAAAGAATAATTGCCTATATAAGTTTCATTCTTAATAGATGCATAATGAAGAGGTGGATACTAATTAGTAATTACTATTATTGCAAACAAATAGGTATTGAAAAAGCAATTTCATTTTCTTTTCACTTTTCTATACAAGTATTATATTACGTAACTTTCATAAAAGAGAAATTAAATAACCAAATGAATCAAAATTGGGAGGTGAAATGATTTGAATAAGTCATTTGAATTTAGTGGTTGCAGTGAATCATGGTCTCATCTCAATCTTCATTTTAATTAATTTGATGTGTTTGTCAGCACTTGTCACTTACCAAAGACATTATGTATTTTGAGTAACGCCAATAGTAAACCAAACAAAAAGTAAACTGTTATGCTACGTAATGAAACATGTATAGACAAAATGTGATCAGTTTCCAATTTTAAGTATGCAATCAAAGGTGATGATATGAAATAAAAATGGTAGAATAACAATATGTTATTCAGCTGAAACAAAAATCGAGGCAAAACCAAAAACAAAATCATAATCATCAACCTTTAATGCCTTATGTAACAGAACAACCCATTGATAAGGAGATTAAATTCATTCCTATTACTTAACTTATTGACAATTGAGAGTTAAAAAAATTAGCCTATTACTAAATTCTGAATTCTGTTCATTATTCAAAAATTCTTGATATTAAATTTTAGTTCAATATATATATAGATTTAAACATGTCATGATTCACAAATCACAACATGTGCAGATCACTCCAATTATTAGAGAGGGAATTATGTTTGAATTGTAGAATCATTGAATCGTACCATGCAGAATCATTGAAAGGTATCCAATATAACATATGAATAAATTGAGAATAAGTAGACAAAACACGAGTACTATGAAAAAGGAGAATTTTTGTACCAAAATAAAATAAAATTATGAGCATATTTTTTTTAATATTTATGCCAAACTCAAAGCTGAGAGAAAAAAAAAAAAAATCTCCTCCAAACACCGCCACGTCATAATTTCTTCACCCACATACGTCCATGTCATTTTACCCTCTTTTTCACTCTCTCTCTCATCTTTCACCTTTTCATCCCCCCCTCACCTCTTCATCTCCCACTCTCCCCCCCCC